>CM033456.1:15021805-15159305 GCA_019425755.1 Amaranthus cruentus
AATATAACACAATAATAACAATCAATTTCTGCAGATTGAAGTGAGATTAGAGATGGAATTTATCCCCAATTAGAAAACCCTAAATTAATTACTAAGAAGCTAGTAATCTTGATTAAAGAATACAGTAACAACATTGAATCCCAGAACACTTTTTAAAATCAAACTTAAAATCAAAACTATAATCAAAACATGACTTGAATCAAAACACCCTAAAAATCGAACACAATTGCAACAATGAAATCAAGAACACAGTAACACATAACCCTAAAAATTAAAATCAAAATTTTAAACACAAAAACCCTAAAAATAACAATTTATAATCACATACAAAATCTAAGAAATCAATCAAAACAAATATGAATTTTAAACAAGTGAAGATTTTTCGTAGACTAAGACATCAAGAAAACGAAAATCAAAGGTTTATTGACAAATCAAAGATTTCGCAGAAGAAAACGACAATCAATCAAAACAAATTGAAAAATAAAAACACAAATGATAAATTTCTAATTTGCATACCTTAATTCAAGAGAAGATGAAGATTTCGCAGAAGAAATCGAAGGTTTATGGACAATTTTAGAGGTTTTTCAAAGAGAAAGGCTTGGAAGAGAAAGGCGCGAATGTTCTTCAACGGGACAAATAAAAAAAAACCGAATCAGCCTATTTTTGGATCCCTCCCCTATTTTTCCGGTTCATTATGCAACCATTAGATCTTTGAGAAATCAACGGCTGAAAATCCTTCTCACCCTTCTCATTTTCATACCCCTTCTCATTGGATCCCTCCCCTATATATATATATATATATATATATATATATATATATATATATATATATATATATATATATAATCTGTTAGGGATAATAAAAGGAAATTAATTTTGGAAAAAAAAAAAAGGGATAATAAGAGTAATACATTAGAGTGCGTAAAATGTCAAATATATCGATTAAAAATAATGAAATGGACGAAGTAATCCATTTTGACCAAGAACAATCATGTTATAGTCCAGTACAGTGCACAGCATAAGAATTGCTTATCCATTTTTTAAAATTTTTTTAAATACTTTTATACTAAATTTAAGACTTAAAAGATCTAATTTAAAATTTTAATTGCTAAATCTAAAATTTAAAAAATCAATTTCATGACTTAAGTTGATTGGTTTGAATTCTTAAATTTGGTATTATAATGGTTGTAAAAAAAAAATTCTAATTTCAAGACTCAAAAGACCAAGTCAAAGACTCAAAAGATTAATTCCAACGTTATCTTAGATTTGGTCTTTTAAGTCTCAAATTTGAATTGAATAAAAATATTATTTTTTTAAAAAAATTAAACCTTAAAATATTTGAAATTGAAATCTTTAGTATTTTTTTTTTTTTGAAAGAAACAATTTTAGTATTAAAATTGGCATTTTAAACCTTAAAATGAGCAATTTATTATTTGGCTTAAGACATCTATTTAGGTTTTAAATGAAAAGAAGGAAAAAGTGAAACAAATAAAGAAAAATATAAAAAATTCACATTATAGCAAACTTTTGAAATTATTTTTCAAGATAAGCAATTTTTTCCCAGATCTGAGATTTGACTTGTTCGCACTTAGTAACAGTGAGCACATGCAGAGCATTCAAAAAAGACAAAGGATATGTTCGTTGTTAGAACAAAATTAAAACCTGGTCAAACAAAGTCAAAAATGACGAAGAAAAGGGGTCTATTCGCTGTTACTGACTGCGAACAAAGACTGGAGGCCAAAAACAGTGCTAATCAATTTCTCTCTATGCAGTGCTCTCAATTTTTGGGGGTAAATTGACCGCTTTCCTCTAGTATTCCCTCTTAAGGGAGTACGGGTATGACTTGTCCGTTACATTCCCTCACCCAGATCATGTTTTTGGCCCTTATTGAGCCTTTTTATAGCCCATTTCATTTTAATTATAGTATAATCCATTTTTTGCCTGACCCTTACAATGTCCTTTTAGAAATGAGCCGAATAAGGGCTCAAAATGGGGGCCCAACCCATTAAACACCCCTAGCTGCTACTAACAGCAAACAACCCCAAACTATAGCTTAGGAAAAAAACTTTTTATCTTGGGAATTATTTTGCAAAGTCGGCTATTATGTGAATTTTTTATATTTTTATAATTAATTGTTTCAAATTTTCGAAAAGAAGTGGGCTAGACTTTTCCTTTTGATCGCATATGAATGGCGATCTCACGTAAGATTTGCTATAATACATATATACATCAGCCCAACAGTTATACCATACTCGGTAACTTTCGCTTAGATCAGCCCAACTTCCATAGCTACTAATGTAATGTGTCACACTATATAAAACGGTCCAATATTTTAGGCCCAAATACTATAACATTTGTTGGGCATACAAACATAATATTATACGAAATTTAAAAATAAGCTTATAAAAATTTTTATAAATACAAATTCTCATGAAAGACGGTTTCTTTGAGGTATCATATTTGATTAGATTGGCTTATAAAGAAAAATTTATAGTAAGTGTAGACATTAAACTTTAATCAGAGAGACAGTCTCTCAAGAGACTGACTGTTTTAAAATAAGCTTCGGTAAATTTATATTCCCAAAAATTCTCAAAATAAGATTTGAAAATTTTCAATTCTAAAAAATAAGTGTCTCCATGCCAAAATTGATATCAGGTAGTTGTTCGCTATTATTAACAACGAACAAAGAAACTGGTCACCAAAAGTCAAAACCCTTTGTTTGCTTATTCGCTATTACTACAAAAAAAATAAAAAAAATTGCCATAACATTTGATATGAACAAAAAATATTAATGAATGAAGATTATTATACTCACCTTTTTAATTAATCATATAATATTTTTTTGATATCTTTGAGTGTATTTTGATATCATATAATATAATCTACATATTTTCCTAGTTTATAGATATTTAAACAAAAATTGAATGTATTTTGATATCTTTGAGTTCCTACAGGAAGTACTTTTCTCATTTACATTTACTCAAATTTTTTTTTCAAACCATTAACACTACTCTATGCCCCTTTAAAAGAGTAGCAAAGAGAAGATTAGAAATTTTTGAAAGAATATGTTGATACTTTATTTGGTAATAAAAAAAAATTTAAAAGATAAAATTAATAGAAAATTAAAAAATACAAATAAGATTAAAAAATAATACGCCGTCATTATCTAAAAAATAAAAATAACGAAGCTAAAAAGAAAACACAAATTCTTGTGAGAGACGGTCTCTTTGAGAGACCATCCCTAAATTGGTGAGCCCATTATTATTTTCTAGTTTAATTAGACTTTAATGGGTTGGGCCTGAAAGACGTCTCTAAAAAAGACGGTCTATCAGGAGACTTGCTAAAAAGAAAATGATGCTAAGGTGGGGAATGGATTATTTTATTGGGATGGAGGCCGGTGGGAGTAATCTCTTAATTTTTCCATTCTGAAATATTTTTTGAATTATTTATCATTCAAGCTTATTTTATATTTGCGGCAAATGTGTTAGAAAAAGTATAGTCCAATGAGATCTTGTTTGAATCATCTAATCGCATAGTTTTATAATTTTAACTTTTTAAATGTATATAGTTTACTATAAAAATGATCAAAATAATACATTGAATTTGTATAATAAGTCAAATGTAACAGGTACCTAAGTATGGTGCGCTAGAGGAAGTTGTACTTTTCATTAACAAAAATTCCAAATCACCCCAAAAAAAGACAAAAATAATAATATTAAAATAAATAAAATCAAAAAAGATAAATTAGACACAAATTCTTGCTATAGACGGTCAATAGCATAGACGAGTGTAATGGTCCAGCCCATTTTTATACTTTCCAAAAAAAACAACTGAAATTTTCATTGGATCGGGCTGCTGAGAGTGCCGTCTATGCCATAGACGGTCTCTCAGGAGACCTTCTGCAAATTAAAGTAACAAAACTCTCATCCTACCACATCCTGACACATAAGAGTGCTTTATTAATCTCACAAATAACCGTAACACAATCTCTTTCATTAATCATGAATTATTAGATGAAAAGATTATAATAATTGTTAAAATTGATGGTTGGGCAATGGGGAATTCCCAGCGTTGGTGTTTGCCATTAATGTGGCAATTAATAAAGGGTCGGCAGCTTGACTAACATGTTGCTTTACAAATTCCCAATCGATTTCAATTCTACACAAGCAACCCCAATTATTGATTTATTGGTACCACAATGTGAGTGGACATTTTTTTCCTTTTCAAGAATTTACTTATTTTAAACTTTTAGATTCATATATAGGAACAATTATCTAGAATAATCTAATATATTCGTGATTTTCTTACAATAATCTCATATATTGATTAACTATGAATAATTCCAACTTTCAGGGGTAATTTTCTAAAGTAAATCCATTGACCGGATGACTTACTATAGAAAATTTTATTTTTTTATAAAAAAAGATAAATTAACATTTTGTGCGATTCAATCATGGTCCCATCGCACATTTTGTGCGATTTAACCATGGCCTGGTCGCGCGGGATTAATGTTAGAAATTACTGCAGAATTTAAATGGTCTTCATTTCTCGCTCGATTGTCAGAATTCAGCATATAATATGTCCTAGGAAAGCACTTGAAATCTAGTTTCCAATGCCGCAAACCTTTCACTAATACGTTTTTTCTATAAAAAGTTATGACCAATGAACATGTATCAAATTTCAGCACAAATAAACTTCAAACGATCGTCATTTCTCTCTCGGTTATCGGAATTGGGCATATAATATATCATTGGAAAGGTCTTGAAGTCTAGGTTCTAATGCTACAAATATTGCAGTAATATGATTTTCGTACAAAAAGTTTCGGCCAAAGGAGTGATTATGTATCAAATTTCAATACAAAACGTGTGATCATGTTTATTTTTCGATTTTAAAAATTATTTTCTTTACTAAAATTTATATTTTTATTTTAATTTAATTATTTTTAAGAAATTTATTTTAGAAATAATAATGTTTGATTTTATAATTAAAATTGAATTTAAGGGCATTTTAGTGATTTTATTAAAAAGGGGTGGCGATAAAATGAAAAAGATGGCGATGTTTAAGAATTGAGTTGTTATATTTTTAAGAATCTTTTGTGAATTACAGCCTCAAACTTTGGTCGTTTTGTGAATTACAGCCGCAAAGTTTTTTTTTATGAATTACAGCCACCAACTTTTGAAAATGACCACCATTACGGCCAAGTGACCGGTTCTCACCGTTGACCAGCCTTTTTACCTTTGACTTTCCATTTTTCTGATTTTTTCTTTTTTTTTTAGTTTTCTTTTTCTTTTTCCTTTTTTGAATTTTTTTTCTTTTTCCTTTTAATTTAATTCTTGATCCCCAATCATCTTTCTCTCTCTTCCTCCTTCATCTCCAAAAAGAAAACTCAAAAAAAAGGAAAAATCAGAAAAATGGAAAGTCAAAGGTAAAAATGCTGGTCAACGGTGAGAACCGGTCACTTAGCCGTAATGATGGTCATTTTCAAAAGTTGGTGGCTGTAATTCATAAAAAAAAAATTTTGCGGCTGTAATTCACAAAACGACTAAACTTTGAGGCTGTAATTCACAAAAGATTCTATTTTTAATTGAGGGTGTTTATTTATATTGGTGATGAGTTTCACTAGCTCCATGAAATTTGGACTCTTAACTTGTAACGTATGGAGCAACAAGAGCCAAATGCCAATCAATACTCAATCATCCACAACCTACATTCATTAATTACTTTATGGGTCATCCTTACTTCATTGCACTCTTTATGTCCCAAACAAATAATCTCAAATATAATATTGGATAAAAATTATGAAAAATGAGTAAAAGTAAAAAATTATTTCGTTTCATAATACCGGCTATAATTAACTTTATATTCAATATAATGTATTATTTTATCACTTTATATCTTGAGTTATTTTTAACTAAAAATTATGAAAAAATAATATTAAGAAATATCTTTGTGTAGCAATTATGTAGCAATTATTTCATAATGAATTATTGTATGAAGAAATGAGAAAAATGTACTTCTTATTTCGTTATATAGAGTACTTGCTACACTTTATTTATTTAAACATTTTGAATTATATGTTATATTACTATTTTTGGCAAAAAAATAAGTATATAAATGTCTATTTTGCCTATGCTTTTTAGTTCCTATCTCATACATCATTAACTTTTACCTCTATGTGAAATATGAATGAAATTAATATATATATATATATATATATATATATATATATATATATATATATATATATATATATATATATATATATATATATATATATATATATATATATATATATATATATATATATATATATATATATATTAAATCATTCAATAGGAAAAGAGAAAAAAAAGGAAATAAAGCTAGCTAATTAATTATATGTAACAAATTAAAGCGAGAATCTTGGTTTTACTCGTCTTATTATGTCCATGAATCGGCAATGAATTTGCATATTTGTGTACTACTGTGCAATGTCTTGGCCTAGCTCTATGTCGAACTCCTATATAAAGCTTTTTAATTTCTCTTAATACTAAAATTACGAAAGTTGAAAGATGAGAATTTATTAGTCTTGAATGGTAATGCATGTTAATGTTTTTTCTTAATCAAAATCACAAAAGTTGATGAGATTTATTATTTAATGTTAATCGATCAAATACGAAAGTTGAGAGCTTTTATTATTTAGGCATAATGTTAGTTAGAGCGGATCTAGTAATCAGTTAATAATATAATCGATATCACGAAAATAAAAAAATGTAAACATTATTAAAGTCGATAATTCATCAACTCAATATCTTGTTTAAAAACAGGGTTTTCTTAGTAGGCCAAAAGCAGGGTTTGAGTAAGAGAAGTGGCAGACAATCATACTCTCTTTTTTTTTATTTAAATTATTTAATTCATTGTCTATAGTTTATTTTTATTTTTTTTAAATTTTTTGTTAGCTTATCCTCCATTTTTCTCCTTTATTTACGTAAATGTCACATGTAAGTATCCCAAATTTTGGCAGAGAATTAATCACGTAATACATTATACAATCTTCTTTTTATATTTAAAAAACAATACAACGAGATCTTATAGTTCGATTTAATATTATAAAATGTATCTTATAGTACGAGGTTTACTAATTGCTTCAACAACATTGATAATTGTGTGAAGTTTAGGAATGCTACGCCATTGTTAGGGCAAAAAGTAGAGAAAGAGAAAATATTATTTATGATTCAGTTATTTACACAGAGGGTAATACATGGGTTCTTTTATACTACTAAGCTACAGCTGGCATATTATGAAGAGTGTAATACACGCGTAATATACTAAGCTACAATTATATTCTTATCATCCCCCCGCAAACTTGGCTGGGGAGTACATGCCAAGTTTGGTAAGTAAGGAACGAAACTGGGCAGATGGCAGAATTTTTGTGAATATATCTGCAAGTTGGGACGAAGTAGGTAAGTATGTGAGTTGAAGCAAGCCTTCCATAACCTTGTCACGAGTAAAGTGACAATCAATCTCCAAGTGTTTCGTTCGCTCATGAAAAACAGGATTCCGGGCGATATGAAGGGCGGACATATTATCACAATGTAAAGTAACGGGCTTTAAAGAAGTGAGCCTGAGCTCTTCAAGAAGACGAACCACCCAAACAACCTCAGAGGAGGCACTTGCCATGGAGCGATACTCGGCTTCAGAAGAAGACTTAGAAACCGTAGCCTGTTTCTTGGATTTCCAACTAATAGGAGATCGACCAAGAAGTAATATAAACCCAGAAATAGACCGTCGGGAATCAGGACATGCACCCCAATCGGAATCAGAGTATGCTTGAAGTGTCAAATTATCACAATCAGAAAGAAGAATCCCTTGACCAAGCGTGTGAGATAAGTATCCAAGAGTGTGCTTGAGAGCCTCAAAATGATTAATAGTGGGCTGCTGCATATGTTGGCTAAGAGCTTGGACCGAATAAGAAAGATCCGGACGAGTATGCGTGAGAAAATTCAGTTTACCAACAATACTACGATAGAGCGTCGGATTAGGAAACAAAGGGGAGTCATTAGCGGCAAGCTTATGATTCAGAGGTAAAGGCGTAACATAAGAAGGAAGATCATCAAAACCAGAATCCCTTAAAAGCTCTTTACTAAATTTACTTTGAGTCACAATAATACCAGTAGTGGAATAAGTAATTTCCAAACCAAGGAAAAAACTGAGTGAGCCGAGATCTTTGATACTAAAGACGGCATGAAGATGGGACTTGAGCTGAGAAATAAGAGCAGTATTATTCCCTGTAACAACAATGTCATCCACATAAACCGCAACAATAGTAAGAAGGTCATTAGACCGATGAGTAAACAAGGAATAATCAAGCTTAGACTGAGTAAAACCCTGTGAAATAAGAGCCGAAGTAAGCTTGGCAAACCATTGTCGTGAGGCCTGTTTGAGGCCATAAAGAGATTTGCGGAGTTTGCATACCATATGAGGAGGAGCAGTAAAACCATCCGGTAAATCCATATAAACATCTTCATGTAAATCCCCGTGCAAAAAAGCATTATTAACATCCAACTGATGAAGAGGCCATTTTCTAGAAGCCGCAAGAGCCAAAATACACCGAATAGTAGTCATGCGTACTACAGGGGAAAAAGTATCATGAAAGTCAACTCCGAACTCTTGAGTGTAAACCTTAGCAACAAGACGCGCCTTATAGCGCTCAATGGACCCATCGGCTTTAAGCTTGATCTTATAAACCCATTTACAACCGACTGTTTTCTTGCCAGGAGGAAGTGAGACTAGTTCCCATGTATGATTATTTTGGAGAGCAGTGAGTTCGGAATTCATGGCTGCAACCCATAAAGGATCGTGAACTGCTTGGTGATAAGTTTTCGGTTCATGTAAGTGTGATTGAGAAGCAAGAAAAGATTGGTGAAGAGGAGGAAGAGAGTCAAATCGGACAAAATTGCACCAATGTGCTGTGGAACAAACAAAGTCATGTAAATGGGATGGAAGTTTGGGAACACGAGAGGACCTGCGAATTGGTAAAGCAGGAGATGAAGAAGGTGGTAAAGAATGATGGGATAAGTCCACAGTGAGTGAAATATCAGGAAAGGATGAAGATAAGGAAGGAGGAGAGTGATTAGGTGGAGACAAAGTAGTAGTAGATAAAGGGACAGTGGGTGGAGAGGTAGGGATAGCACGTGGGGTAGGCTTAGGTATAGGAAATAAAGTGGGAGGTAAAAAAGTGTCATCATAAGGTGGAAAGGGAGTGTGAGCTGGAAGGTAAAATTGTGATAGAGGAGAGTAAGTAGGGGTATTATAATGAAAGGGGAAGTGGTGTTCTTGAAAATGAACATCCCTAGAAAAAAACAATTGAATTGGTAGATGGATGATAGGTTTTGTAGGCTTTTTGAGTGAGTGAATAACCAATAAGGACAGAGGTGTCGGCCCTAGGATGGAATTTAGGTCGGTTATGCTTAAGTGTAGAAACAAAGCATAGACAACCAAAAGCTCGTAGGTGGGAAAGGTTAGGAGGTTCACCAAATAATTTTTCATATGGAGAGACATTGCCAAGAACGGATAATGGAAAGCGATTAATAAGATAAGTCGCGGTTTTAACACAATCCCCCCAAAAACGAATAGGGAGATTAGATTGGAAAGAAAGAGCACGTGCCACTTCAAGAAGATGGCGGTGTTTACGCTCCACGACCCCGTTTTGTTGGGGAGTGTCACGGCAAGATGTTTGATGAACAATACCATGACGTAGATAAAAAAGTTTAGCATCACCATCACAAAGCTCTTTGGCATTATCGGTCCGAATAATCTGAATTTTAGAATGGAACTGAGTCTCAACATAAGCATAAAATTGGCACAAAAAATCAACATATTGTTTCTTTGATTTCATCAAGTACAACCAAGTAGCTCTCGTAAAGTCATCAACTATGGTTAAAAAGAAAGTACAACCATCATACGTAGCATGTCTATAAGGACCCCAAACGTCTATATGTAGTAATTCAAAACTCTTAGTTGTTTTAATGGAGCTAGCCGAAAATGGTCGTCGAGTTTGTTTAGCTGCCGGACAAATCGTACAAAAAACAGTATCATGAAATTTATTTACATCAATATCAGGGAACAATATGTTGAGTTGAGAAATGGGTAGATGTCCTAGTCTAAGGTGCCATAGCTTAGCTAGGTTAAGACTACATTTAGTTGTGTTGGAAGCAGCAGCAATGCATTCTGTAGAAGATGGAATAATAGCATAATAGAGCCCATTGTAGTATTTACCAAGAACTTGTTTCTTTGAATGGTCCTGAAGAACACATTCACCACCAGTAAACAAAACATTAGTGCACACATCAAGGCAAAGTTTAGATACGGAGATCAAATTAAATTGAAAGTCCGGAACGTATAAGACACGTTTAAGCACAATGCCATCCATAAGCACAATATCACCATAAAAATCAACTACTACCTTTCGACCATCAGGAATCGTAATGCTATGTTTAGCTCCTTTAATTTTATGAACAACAGTAAATGATTCTAAGGAGTTACACATGTGATCCGTGGCCCCGCTGTCAATAATCCATTTGGAGTTATGAGAATGAGAAAGAAAGCAGAATTTACCTGCTAGATTCGCTGCACCAGGAATAGGCTCAAGATCCATAGGAATAGAATCAGTAGTAGTAGTAGTCTCCTTATACTTGTTTAATAAGGCCATAAGGTTGTTCAATTGTGAAGCAGTGAGTCCAAGAGCATCAAGATCAGTTTTAGTATCAGTGTCGTGTACACAACCAGCAAATCGTCTTTGTTTAAAAACATGAGGATAACCATTGAGTTTAAAACAACGCTCAATGGAATGTCCGCTCACTTTACAGTGGTCACAAAAATAGGTAGAATGGCGTTTAGAACCAGCAGCAGGTTTAAAATGAGAAGACATACCAGAATCAGAATTTAGAGGCTTAAGAAAACGTCCAGATGAAGACTGAAAATTCTTATCATGATTAGGCTTCTTATAAGCATGAAAAGCCAAAGCATCAGAATTAGAAACTGAATTGTGAAGGCGTGCCACCTCTTTATGTTTCTGTTCTTGGTAGAGCTTTGTACTGGCGTGATCTGAAGGATGGAGATAGTATACCGTCGAAGGATCTTGAGTCAAGTCATTATGAAATACTTGCGTTGTTCGATTAACCGGAGTAACATGAGATTTGTTTTCCGCCATTAAAGATAACCAAGATTTCAAGAAAAAGGAACAATAAAGAAGAAAAGAGGGCGAAAAATTAATGTTGGTGCAGGAAGGTAATGGCGTAGCAGGAAAAGTGAAAGAATAGGAAAGAAAAGCCAAGTACTAGAAGACAAAAGTGGACAGACCTTTTGCGTGTCGCCAGGAGCAAAATGGCTCTGATACCATGTGAAGTTTAGGAATGCTACGCCATTGTTAGGGCAAAAAGTAGAGAAAGAGAAAATATTATTTATGATTCAGTTATTTACACAGAGGGTAATACATGGGTTTTTTTATACTACTAAGCTACAGCTGGCATATTATGAAGAGTGTAATACACGCGTAATATACTAAGCTACAATTATATTCTTATCAAATTGTACACAATAAAATACCCTGATAGACCCCAATAATGTGCAACAAGCAGATTTAAACAAATTTTTAATTCAAGTTTTCTCCTATAAAAACTTGCATGGTAACGCTATAGAGATAGGAGAGTTGTGCAATTAGTGTACGTAATTATAACTGGTCATCTCTTACGAGACCGTCTTTAATATAGATGTCTCTTAAGAGTTCAGTCTATATCTCCTTTTAATTTACAAAACTATCAATTTATCTTTCTTTTTTTTTAATTTATAAATTGGGTCAGCCTTAAAAAACTTGAGACGTCTATTGTATAAACGGTCTCAAGTAAGAATTTGTGTAATTATTACAGTAAGTACAAATTTTAAATTTAAGGAATATCAGCTAAAAATGTGGATTATTAAATTGACCGGAAAATAAAGAGTATAGCTAGGGCAATATGCAAATGAACTGATAAACGAAAAATGTTGCACAATTAAAATATTGTACGCCAACGGTCCGTTTGAGAGGTAGTAATAAACAAAGATAATGAGAATGGAAAACTGGTGTAATGTTAGTTGAAAAATCTCTTGGCTACCTTGATGGTAACGCTTATCTAACTCCAATCATCTCATTTTCTTCATAAAATTCATTTCAATGCATTACCATTAGGAGACTTGGTATTAGGTGGTAATGAAAATTTGTAAACAAAACTTTTTTTTATCAAAGTTTCATTACCATGGGAATGATTTGAAACTTTTGATGAAATTTTATACTAAAATTCATTCTCATTATCACTATTTAGTACCATAAACCAAAGTGACCGTAAGTGTAATTCTACCACTGCCCCTATCAATTACATAAAATTTCATTTTGTAACTATATTTTTGTTTGTTCTTCCCAATTCCTCAAAAGCAAACTTCACAAAATTCATGTTTTGGAATATTTTTATGAATAAAAATAACCTTATTTGTCTAATTTATTTTACTAAAAGGTGATCATATATTTACATTTAAACTTGCAAAATTAGTTGATTCTTTCATATTAATGGTACCGTTTCCCTCATTATAACTTTAATCTAACTTTTACAAAATACTTCTTTCACTCCTTTTTAGGATTTCAAACTTCATTAATCAATTTCTATTTCAATGAGTAATGGCTTTTAATCGAATATTATTCTAAATTACTTCTCTTGTTTGTTCCTTCTATCAAATAACCAACTCAACCAAAAACTTAAGTTGATGGTTGACGCCTCATGATATGTTATATACTCTAACACGCCCCCTAACACGGGACACTACAACATAATTTATTTTTAGTGGGATATATTTAGCGACATTTAATTTAAATATCACTATTTTAAATTTTTTATAGTATATATAGAGGATTTAGTGACATTTATTATACCTTTTAGCAGCATATTAAAAAGTCACTCTAAAACTTTTAGCGGCATAGGATTTAGTGATATTTCTCACAAATGCCACTATAAACTATAGTTACAATTATATATGCTACTAAAGACGAAATTAAGTGTCGCTAAATCATTTTATGGTGGAACTTAAAATAAAAACCAATAATTATTATGCTAAAACTATGAATCAGTGGCATTTTATTAATGCCACTAAATTCAATGTCGCAAAAAGCTAAATTTGTTGTAGTGAGAGCCCATTGGGCTAAAAGTGCGGATATGCACATGCGCTGAATATTCTCCTTTAAATGAGAGGTGGTTGAGATTCGAACCTGTAACCTCTTGTCACATTGACTTTTGATATCATGTCAAGAAACCAACTCAACCAAAAGTTTAATCGCATATCCCAAATAAAAGGATCAATTTGATCGAAGGGATAAGAGAAAATGAGTTATGACCCACCCTCGCATTAAGTTTTGGCCAACCCAATTAGATTTATTGCGATATGGATTAGAGCACCGTCCTAGAACGTCCTATATATAATAATACATTTTCGCAAATTCTTACTTGAGACCGTCTATACAATAAATGTCTCAAGTTTTGAGCTAGCTCAATTTATAAAATAAAAAAAACTAATTAATGGTTTTATAAGTTAAAAGGAAGATATGGGTTGGACTCTTGAGATACGTCTATAGTTGAGAGACATCTATACTATAAACGTCTATACACCTTTTAGATATAAAAAAAATTACGTGCGTGAAATGCATTGCGTTTAACAGCATTAAATAGAGGCACCACACCATTATTTTCCCTGTTATAAATAGTGATCATTGAATACCTTTATTTAATTACAAACCCACCTTTCCACAATCATTAATTTGGCGTATAGTCTATTTATCATTTACCCAAAATACAATCATACAACCCAAAAAACAAAGGGAAAAAAAAGGAAAAAAATGCTTCATAATGTTGTAGATGCATTAGTTCAAGATAAGATGAGAAATAAGGAGATAATAAAGGGTAGAGTAGTTTTAATGAAGAAGAATGTGTTGGATTTCAATGATTTAAGTGCATCCATTGTTGATAGATTTGATGAGTTGATTGGAAATAAGGTGTCCTTTCAACTTGTTAGTTCTATCAATCAAGATCCAGGTTTTACACTTTACTCACCTCAATTTAATTATATTTTGGTGTTTCTTTGAATTTGCTATATAACCAGATGGTATATATAAGAGTTTATACAACAAATATATTTTGTCAAGTGTGGATCCATGTCTAGTTAATGTTGTCAACCGACAATATTTAACTTATGCATACAACTATATGCCTATATGGTAAGAAATACTAATATATGTGTTGGTTAAGTTGATATAAGCTTTGATACGTGATAATATTGAGTAGGGGTGGAGCACAAATTGACGAATTTTTTTAAGGAAAAATTACCAGGAATTACACAACATTTTGCTTATTTCCCTACAATATTACCAACTTTTGATTAACCATGAATAATACCAACTTATGGGGGTGTTTTCCTATAATATACTTAATATGTTAAAAATCAAACTATAGGTGATTATATGACAAAAAATTTAGTAAATTAGTTAATAAACTTAAAGTTGGTATTATTCTAGAAAAAAAACCCCAAAATTGGTATTATTCATGGTTAATTAAAAGTTCGTATTATTGTAGGGAAATTAACAAAATGTTGTATTATTCACTGTAATTTTTCTTTTTTTGATGCCTTGTGCAATTTAAAACATTATGATATTTTTAATAATTTTTTATTTTTAAAAACTAAATGTATACTACGTGATTTAATATTAAAACTTTCAAATTTTTCGGGGCCATGTACGGTTGAACATGCTTAGAAGTCAGAACCTCCCTGATATTGACTTAGATTCTACAGTTATTAAGCATATTTTTTTAAATATCAACATCCTTTGATTTTGTTCTAGATTCGTCATTGAAAGTCGTAATACTAGTTGGCTTGGCTTTACTGATAAGAGATCAATTTCACTTAAAACCATATGATGAATAGAGAAATTATTATACTTTCTCCGTTCCGAAATACTTGCTTCATTTTGTTTTTGGGCACTATTCACCGTTTCGAAATTATTGCGGCTAATATGTAAGTAATAATATAATCAAGTGGGATCTTATTTGAATCGTTTAATCGCATACTTTCATAATATATATATACTTTTTATAAATTTAATTCGACATATAACTAAACAAGATAGTATATTAAATAGCGTAAAAAAGTTAAATATAACGAGTATTATGGAACGAAGGAAGTAGATATTTACGATTCTGCAATTGCCGTACAATGACTTTATAGTTATCGTAAAGCGTTAATTATTGTTTTTTATACTCCTTCATGTACACATATACTTCTAGTTCTAGCATATGGAATACGAGTATCAAATAGAACATGTTTCCTAAAATTCATACTCACTCGGTTTATTAAATAAGTTATCATTTGCTAATAATACCTGATTTATTAATAAATAGTCATACGACATTTACATTAGAGATAAAAATTAACAAGTACATAGCAACTTTAATCATATATAATTTAAAATTAACAAAACTACGATAGTTGTATATGAGATCTGACAATTCTAAATATCTTCTTCTACATCGCTGTTTGATACAAATTTCTACGAGAGGGTCTTTCAATCTATTGTAGTCTTGAGATAAAATTGATTTTGATGTAGTTAATGGTAATCGTAAAACAATTTACTTTAATTTGTTGGATATAATTTAGGGTTTATAATTTGCAGATAACAATTTAAAAGGAAAACTTGGAAAACCCTCATACTTAAGTGGTTGGCTTACAAATTTCAGTGGATTAACTCCTGGAGATTCAGCATTTAAAATCACATTTGATTGGGATAATGAAATTGGTGTTCCTGGTGCAATAATTGTCAAAAATGAGCATCATAGTCAGTTCTATCTCAAATCTGTTACCTTAGAAGACATCCCTGATGTTGGTGAACTACATTTTGTTTGCCATTCATGGATTTATCCATCTCATCGATACACAAAAGATCGCATTTTCTTCACCAATACGGTAACCTAACATAGACTTGGTGCACACTAATTTTATCGTGTATCGCTCTTTGATCTCTATATTGCTAGCTCACAATCTTGTCCCTACTCTACTAATCCATTAGTATTATAAGGTTTATAGACGCTATTTTATTAAGGAAAAGTCACCTAGAACAATTTAACTTTTTTATGATTTTTTACCATAATTTCTATTAGGTCGTGACAATTTGTCACATAATTTCACCGCGGCCCACTCATGTAGACACGGGACATCCGTGGGCTTGGGCCCACAAACTCACGGGTCAAGAGCGTTGATTTGCATATACACTAGGTGGGGTTTATTGATTCCCAAAACCATATGGTAGTAGGAAAATTAACACCCACTATATATGCAAGTCAACAACCCAATCTTTTATCGATGCGGGATCTTGTCTCACATGTGAAGTATTTCCAACAACTTATTGATTAACAATGAATAATAACAACGACTTTAGGGGTATTTGCATAGATTAAACTTAGGTAATCCAATGACCAGTTATAGTAGGGTGATTCAAAAAAGTAAACTGAAAATTAATGTAAAATTAATATTTTTTTTGAAAATATACATTAAAATTCTAAATAATAGAAAAATCAAACACTTTTTAACAATTTTTGAGTATTTTATTTTAATTTATCTTTTTGTTCCGGTTAAAAATCGGTGGTTCTAATTCTTGACCGAACACAATCAATGAAATGGTATGATAACGTATACCTTGGTAGAATGTACCGTGAATGGTAGAGATGCTGGTGGGGTTTGAAATTGCTATCTAGTCCATGCCTTCAAAGTTCCCATAAAGGTCTCCAAAATAGGCCTGAGCGGGTCTCCGGCGGGCCAATCCGTGGTGGTGGGCTAATGGTCTCCGAGATCCTGCAGGCAACACCGACACCCCCGGATGGGGTCCCGAGGGGGGTGCCTCCGATGCCAAAGTCAGTATATGCACATAGTATAAAGTGTGTATAGTTTAGAGAAAGAATGTATATATTTTATTTTAGCCAATGTGGTCTAAAATTACTTCTCACTTACCAAATGACCCCAAGGGGTTATATATAGAGTGCATGTGGGAGGCATCCCCTAACCCTAGTGGGCTGTTATGTTTGGGCCTAGGCCTTGATAATAAAACATATGAAATAGTGGGCCTATTTTATGTACAAACAATTGCCCCTCAGACCTACTGGGTCGTGGCGACATGGGCCAGTTGGTCTGGACATTTCTTTACATAATTTCGATAACAATCCTGTTATGTGGTCTCTCTACGGAGTTTGGATATCCACTTTTTAGTGTTTCATGATTTTGAAAGAAAATTTCCATTTCTTTACTTACCTCATGAGCATACCATAGCACCATCCCTATACATGCCCCCTAGTCCATATGCTTTGGGAGCTATGCTAAAGGATATGGACTAAAAAGAAAAGATTTATACTTACTGTCTCCTCTAGGAGGTATAGTCTTCTTTTGAAGGGCTAGGGTTAGAGGATAACCCATGTACTCACAGTGCCAAATGAAAGAGATGATCTTTCGAGTAGCCTGGGGCATCAGCTGATTCAGCGACAGCCGGTAGTGACACAACACCCGCTGCAAGAACCAGTGCATGGGGAACCTAACCCCGAAAACAAGGTGATACAAGTTCACCGGAATGAAGACGTCGGTAGAAGGAGTGGTGGTAACGATAACTTCGTGAGCATGCATGCCCTGCTCGCCCAAACGGCACCAGTACCCTTGATCCTTGGACAGGCGGAACCAGTCCTCCACCACAAACTGAAGGCGACCCTCCGTCATCAAGTCTAGCACCTCCGGAGAAAGTCTAGACAAATGCAACTTACCAACGGTCACATCCACGTCAAGTGGAGTGAACGAATAAACAGTGTTAGATGAAGGGTTCAAAGAAGCGGAAGAAGGAAGAACATCTTCCCAAAAGAGATGTTGCCACCTCGCCTCCACCCAGTCTCCGGGCGGAATTGAAGGATCCTCAACTCTCCCCGCCAAAGGAAAGGGAGTGCGAACAGGAAACTCCGCCACATCAACGGCGAAATCAAAAGATAGGTCTACTGGAGGTATAACTGATCTCTTCTTTCTCACTTTAACCATTGTTATTCGAAGAGAAGGTAAAAGAGGAATTCTAAATGCTCAAAAGAGACAAACAATGAAAATGGTAATACCGCGGAAATGTCGCTTAAAGAAGAAAGAAAATCAAGAGAAGATCAAACGTTCAGTAAAAATTTGAAATGTCAAACGAAGGGGTATTTATAGACAAACTCCAAAACGATAATGGCAGAAGATGAACGGCCCAGATTAAAGCATTCAAAAAATAACTGAGGAGAGAGAATACTAAGAGGCGGGAAATCGAGAAAAGTACAGCGCAAGTGGGCACACGCGTTCAGCTAAGATTAAAACGCACAAACAAATGCAAAAATCAACCAATAGCGTGATAGAACTCACTGCAGAAAGGTCAAATCAAGCCGCAATGGGTCGAATCACTGAAACGGGTATCATCATTACAACCCCGTCAAAGACTTTATTACCAAAAATAGCCCCCATCCTAAACTTAAGACAGTATCCAAAAAATAGCCCATACAAAAAACCATCCTGAAAAGCAGCATCCTATGAACCCTCGTCATGAGATATCACAAAGTGATAATGTTGTACTGAGAAAAAGACATCCTGAAAAGGCTGTGCGAGTCTCATCCTGTAGAGAAACATCCTGACAAGGCTATCTACGTATCGTCCTGAGAAAGCATAGTCCACATCCTTTAGCAGTATACTAAAACACGTGAACTAGGGGGCATGTATAGGGATAGTACCAGAAGGAAGACGATCAATAGGGATAGTACCAGAAGGAAGAAGATCAATAAAGTGAAGAAATGGAAATTTTCTTCCAAAAAACTTGCAAAAATGGACACCCCAACTCCGCCAAGAAGCAAATCGCGATCAGATCAGACCTGTTGACTCCTTCAAGATCTGGACTCAACAGGCCTAAGGGGCAAATTGTATGTGCTGAAATACGTAATCCCAATTAAGGATGCTAATTCTAAAAGCAAAGAAGCTACTTAAGCAACATACCTGCAGGACCCTCAGATTCTGCAGAAAGAAAGAGTAACTCCTCAGGACGAACCATCCTGAGGGAAAGCCATAACCCTCCCAGGACGACTCGTCCTGCGGAATAACAATCAAAACGCCTAAAGGGCAATCAACCCTGCAGGGCGATAACAACGGATATGCTGACATGGCAAGACAACAACTGTAAAAGTACTATTCTAAGTACCATCGCAACTCGGGTAAGACAAGGCACCACACCTACCTCGTACCTTGCTGTACTATAACATGCTAGAAACCACAAAAGGGGACCACCTTTTGTGGGATGACCACTTATCAAAAGCCACGGCAGCCATAAAAATATTCTTTGTCTCCTCTACCTTGACATCAGAATATTTTATGCAAGGTAAAAGACAAAACAACCCTTAGGATTTGCGGAACTCTCTCCTAAACCTCCTACTATAAATACACAATGTCATGCACTACATAAGAAAGAAGGTAACTCTTTATGCTCCAAAATATACAATACTCTTCAACTCATTTCAGTCTATTTACTGACTTAAGCATCGGAGAAGGTCCCCCGGAGCAACCCCCTCCGGCCCTTGTTTGTTATTTTGTGCAGATCACTTCGGACAAGTGTGCTAGAACGCATCTCGTGCCTCCCCAGTGATTCATATTCATTGTGAATCCTAAAAGACATTCCCTTCGTCTTGGAAGAGAGTGTTGATTGTTCTTCCAGCAAGAACACTTTTTATTTTTAAAAACTTGTTATATAAGTAATTCGATTATCGGATTTACTTTAAAAAATAGTTAAAATTTGAATTATTTATATTTAATCAACAAGTGACATATTTTAGGAAAATTATGAAAAAGTTAGATTATTCGAATTTTTCCATCATTTATTTTGATCTAAGTTTTTTTGTTGTCACATAATTGTGTGTTGACAGACTTATCTACCTCACCAAACGCCGAAAACTTTGATGAAGTACAGAGAAGAAGAATTGGAGAGTTTGAGAGGAAACGGAGAAGGGAAGTTAGAAGAATGGGATCGAGTTTATGACTATGCGTACTACAACGATCTCGGAGATCCTGATAAAGGTCCTGAGTTTGCTCGTCCTGTACTAGGAGGATCTGCTCAATACCCTTATCCTCGACGAGTAAGGACTGGTCGTCCCTCATCAAACACAGGTACGAGTTTAGACTGTTCACAAATTTTTACTTGAGACCGTCTATACAATAGATGTCTTAAGTTTTGGGGCTGACCCAATTGATAAATTAAAAAGAAAAACTGATTGGTTGTTTTATAAGTTAAAAGGAAGATATGGGCTGGGCTCTTAAGAAATGTCTATAGTATAGACGGTCTCTCAAAAGAGAGTATTTTGCATAGGAGCATGCTAATTGTCGGTTGTCATTAGAGGGTCTGGTTAAAATTTAAATGGGCTGTTAGGTTGACCCACCTAAATATATTCAAAAGTTTAGAATTGAGATAGTAGAAGTAGCTTTTTAACTCTATTTTATGGTACGTTGGGTCGATCCACTTATGTACTCCCTCTTATTCACTTAATGTGTCCTCTTTGACTTTTCACTATTTTTTAGATAGTCATATGAAACTACGTGTAAAAGAAAAAAGTAAAGTATTTATAAATTTATTAGGGGTAGGTGGAGTTAGTAGTTGTGAAAAAGTTAAATTTAATAAGGGTAAATTAGTAAAATTAACATATAAAATATAAAAAATAGAGATGAGGCATTTAGAGAGATTTAACTAAATAAGGTAATAACACATTTAGGGTGAATAGGAGGGAAAAAATATAATAATATTATATAAAAATATTTTAAAAAACGGTAAAATATTTTTCGCTTTTCTGACCCGGCCAGGTCCGAACCAACCCTTATACCAAGCCCGTTAATGGCCAGACCCTCTATTGACCCGCCTGTCAACGACCCGTTACAATATGAACCGACCCTTAAACCGTTGGGCTGACCCGCCAACTGTTGTCACAAATCAATACTCATATTCTTTGATTGTTGGTGTAGATCCTAACACTGAGAGTAGGCTTCCACTGCTGAAAGGACTAGACATTTATGTTCCGAGAGATGAGAAATTTGGGCATCTGAAGATGTCTGATTTCCTGGGTTATGCGCTTAAGTCATTATCTCAGGATTTCGTCGTAGCTCTCGAATCGGCTTTCGACAAGACTCCGAATGACTTTGATAGTTTTGAAGATGTAATAAAGCTATATGAAGGAGGAATCAAGCTACCAGATGGTGATCTAATTAATAAGCTTACAGAAAGTATTCCATTTGAATTCCTTAAAGCTTTACTTCAAACTGATGGTGCACCACTTCTAAAACTACCTATGCCTGATGTGATCAAAGGTATGCAACATGATGCATTTTATGATGAAATAGTTTGACATTCTTATTGAGGGCGTTTGGCGAACGAACAACTAATAGATGATTATATTGGCTGATTTTACCAGCTGATTTTGAAATTATTATTGTGAGCAACTTGTTAAACAACTTATTTATAACAATAAGTTGTTTTAACAAGCTGATTTACCAAACACGAATATTGGATAGTTTGACCACTTAACCCTCTATTTGTTTCAAAATCTAAGCTATTTTTGCCAAACATATTATTTTCTGAAATTTGGTCTAGTTAGCCAATTACACGATCTTTTCATTTTACCTCAAATGCCCATGTCAAAATGATTGATGTTAACATTTTTTTTTTCGGAACAAAAAAGTAACCCATGTCTGACACGATACCTACTTGACATAAAATAATAAGAGGTGAAGAATCTGATGAAAACGGTAAGTTCGTGAAAACCGTGAAAATAGGCAAAAGGTTACATGTATCTCCTTTCAAAGTTGTAGATATACACCAAAAGGCCACTAAATGTGAGCCCTTCCGGCTGAATATGTACTCCTATTTTCAATTTTCACTAGCATAATGGTTGTGACTTGTGATCATATTCCATAATATGAGAAATATTCATCGGTGTAAATGTTCTTATAACTTTACCATAGAGGATAAATCAGCTTGGAGGACTGATGAAGAATTTGCAAGGGAAATGCTAGCTGGGGTTAATCCTCTTGTCATTTGTCGTCTTGAGGTAAGATACATACTAATGTATGCTTTTTCTTTCATTTCATAATAAGTACAAATACTAAAACCACAGAATTCTTATGGAAACTTGTCCTTATAATGTAGCAATTTCCTCCTGTTAGCAAGCTTGATCCTAAGACATATGGAAATCAAAACAGCTCAATCACCAAAGCTCAAATTGAGAAAAACCTCGGTGGTTTAAGTGTCGATGAGGTAATATTGTGAGCACGACGTTTTTGTTACAAAAGTTCGAATGATATCCATACGAAAAACCAAATTCGTGTTTACTTGATACAGGCAATCAAGAAAAACAAGCTATACGTATTGGATCACCATGACATTTTGATGCCTTATGTGAGGCGAATAAACTCCACTCCTAGAAAGATATATGCTACAAGAACAATTCTGTTCTTACAAGATGATGGATCTTTGAGGCCTTTAGCAATTGAGTTGAGCTTACCACATCCTGAAGGCGATCAATTGGGAGCGATTAGTAAGGTTTTTACACCATCAAATGAAGGTGTTGAAGGCTCGGTTTGGCAACTAGCCAAAGCTTATGTTTCCGTAAATGATTCCGGTTACCATCAACTCATAAGCCACTGGTAATAGTTCTGTTCCGAAGGATTTTCAGATAGTTGTTGGTTGATTTGACTAGTTCTGAAAGTATTGACTGATTGATTAGCTATCAAACCAACTATTTAGGTCAGCTCTATGGAGATACTTGGTAAAAATTACTGTTGACTGTTGGTTGTTTTTTTAGAGAAAAGTATTGACAAAAACGGTTTTTTTTTTTTTTGCTATTTTTGCAATCAAATAGTGATAGAATTTAGAAAATGGGCCTAGGCAACCCAAACAAGGAGGAGAAGAAGTAGTTCACTCATAAACCTAAAGAAGGTTCACTACTAAAACCAATAGTAGGAGTTACTTCTTGAGTTTATAAAGGGATGATACTCTTCTATTTCTCCGATGTGGGACAACTCACATGTGGGTCACACATGGGCACTTCAACAAATAGCTAACAGAAGTACTTTGTTTTTATAAATGGTTTACCTTTTTTTTATTTTTGGTTTTGAACAGGATGAAAACTCATGCAGTGATAGAACCTTTTGGAATAGCAACATATAGGCAACTTAGTGTAGTTCATCCAATTCATAAACTATTGCAGCCTCATTTCCGATACACCATGAATATAAATGGAGTAGCAAGACAAATACTTCTTAATGCTGATGGATTACTTGAGAAAACTGTGTTTCCAGGGATGTACTCTATGGAATTTTCATCTGCAGCTTACAAGAGTTGGATTTTCATTGAACAAGCTGTTCCTAGGGATCTTGTTAAGAGGTACCAAGAGTTCAGAACCATATTCATGTTGTTTCTTTGTTATTAAATGGAAGCAACTTCATCTAAAACTTATTATATGTTCTACAATGTCAAATTACGAACTCATCAAAAGCCTAAGCTAATGGTTGACGATCCAAAAATGATTTGAACCCTTTGAGATTTGAATCATTACTTTTGTGTCACGCTAGTGCTGATATCATGTTAAGCGACAAAGTTAAGCAAACACTTATGTTAGGAATCAATTCAACCAAAAACTCAAGTTGATGGTTGAGGCCTCAGGATATGTTATACTACTCACCCCTCACACGAGAGCCTTTTGGACCAAAATCAGTATAGATGCAGTACAAGTTCTCATATTGGACGCTAAATATTCCACTTTAAATGAGGGGTAGTTGAGATTCGAACCCGTGATCTCTTGTCACGCTAGCTGTGAGAACATGTCAAAAAATCAACTCAACCAAAAACTCAAATCGATGGTTAAGACCCAAGACATTAAATATACTTCATCAACTTAAACTTTTGGTTTTGTTAGTTTATTGATATAGTATTGGATAGCTAAACCATAAGTTCGATTCTAATTCACCCCTTTTCTTAAAAAGAATATTTAACATCAAGTATGAAAAACGTCTATTCTGCATCCACACTTCAAACCCAAAAGGATCGCCTGACATACAATGAGAATCATGCTAATTATTCATAATGAAATAGGACTATAGAATCATTTATTTATTTATTTGTGTTAGGCCGTGACATTGGCCCACTCGTGTGGATATGGGACACCTATGGACTTGGGCCCACAAATTCACGGGTCAAGAGCATTGACTTGTACATACATTGGGTGAGGTTCATTATTTCCCAAAATCATATGATAGTAGGAAGATTAGCTCACCCAATATATATATGCAAGTCAACAACCCACTATTTTATCGATGTGTGATATTGTCTCACATGTGAAGTATTTCCAACAATTTGGTTATGAACATTTTCAATGTTGTCCTAAATCAGGGGAATGGCTGTGAAAGATTCAGAAAGCCCACATGGCTATAAACTACTAATAGAGGACTACCCATATGCTGTTGATGCCCTAGACATTTGGTCAGCAATTGAGAGTTGGGTCAAAGAGTATTGCTCATTTTACTACAAATCTGATGACATGATCTCTAATGACATTGAATTACAATCATGGTGGAAGGATATTCGAGAAAAAGGTCATGGTGATAAGAAACAAGAAAAATGGTGGCCAGAAATTAAAACATTTGATGAACTAACAGAAACTTGCACAACTATTATATGGATTGCTTCTGCACTTCATGCAGCAGTGAATTTCGGGCAGTACCCTTATGCAGGGTACCACCCGAATCGCCCGACTATAAGTCGAAGGTTGATGCCTGAGCCAAATAGTCCTGAGTATGCAGAGCTTAAGGAAAAACCTGATACTGTGTTTCTAAAGACCATTTCTAGCAAGTTTCAAAATGTGCTTGGGATTTCACTCATTGAGCTATTATCGAGACATTCTTCTGATGAGGTATTTATCAAAGTTTATACTTCGTTTTATTAGCTATAGCAATCAACTCGACTAAAAGCTTACGCTTATTGTAGAGGCCTTAAAATATGTTATACACTAACACGCTCCCTCATAGGAGAGCCTTTTGAGCTAAAAGCATGGATGCAACATAGGTCTTCCTCTTACCTGACGCTAAATATTCCACTTTAATTAAGGGGTAGTTGAGAATCGAAATCGTAACCTCTTGTCATGTTGGTTGTAATACCATGTCAAAGAACCAATTGAACTAAAAGCTTAAGCTTATGGTTGAGACCCCGAGATATGTTATATATTCTCTAATAATAAGTTCCAAAATGTGACCATGTACACAACAAAGTAAATAGAATCTTAATTCCGAAGTCATATACAAGACTTACACTACCCTATAATTTGCTTTTAGTGGAATATATTTAGTGACATTTAATTTAAGTGTCGCTATTTCAAATTTCTTAGAGTGTATATAGAGGATTTAGTGACATTTATTAGACCCTTTAGCAGCATATTAAAAAGTCACACTAAAGCTTTTAGCGATATAGGATCTAGTGACATTTCTCACAAATGCCACGATAGACTATAGTGACAATTACATATGCCACTAAAGACCAAATTAGTGTCGCTAAATCACTGTATAGTGGAATTTAAAATAAAAATCAATAATTATTACACTAAAAATATGAATAAGTGACATTTTCTTAATGCCACTAAATCCAATGTGGCAAAAAGCTAAATTTATTGTAGTACTAATAGGCTAGTTTTAGCAAGTCATATACAAGACCTAATAGTAAAATCATTCATTAAAATTATTAGATATATAAATGAACAGCTCGTCTTGTATGTGACCGTCTCGCCATGAGACTGATTTATATCCTAATTCTCTATTAAGTGATCACTTTAAGATTGTAAATAATCATTTTAGGATTATAAGTGATATTTGTAAGATTATAAAAAGTGACCATTTTAAAATTATGACTAATCATCTTAATCTTAAAGTTATAAGTGATCACTTTAAGACCATAAATATATATTAGACTAGCCCAAAAAAGATAGTCATACCATGATATCTATCGTTTCATTTAAGAAATTGTGATAATAAATTGAAATTTATATATCCTTATTATTAACTCATAACTTAACTATTAAACAGGTTTATCTAGGGAAAAGAGAGACCCAAAAATGGACCGATGATATTGAAGCACTAGAAGCATTTGAGAGATTTGGAAAGAAGGTAGAAGAAGTTGAAGATAAGATTGTAAAAAGGAACAAAGAAGGGAAATTTAAGAATAGAGTGGGTCCAGTTAAGTTGCCCTACACTTTGCTTTACCCTTCTAGTGATGGAGGACTCACAGGCAGAGGAATTCCTAACAGTACATCTATATGAACCTTTTATATCCCTTGTGAATTACTTTTTCCGTACTTTTTCCGCTCCATAATACTTGTTACTGAAGTGACATATTGTGTGCGAAAATGTCGCTATTAGTAGCAAGTAATATGGAACGAAGAATACTTCTATCAACATATTATTATGTAAAATATAAATAAATACTTCATCTGGTCTTCTAAAATAATACTATTTGATTCAATTATATTAGAGTTTTTGAGTCAAATAATATTATTTTATAGGGACGGAGGGAATAAATTTAATTATATATCTATTACTATACTAGTATAAAATCCCGTGCAATGCACGGAATTCTTAGTACGAAGATGTATATAAATATATTTTTAAAAAACATGCAGTAATAATTTATAATTAAATATACTATATAAAGATGAAATAATAAATAATAATTGTTAAAATAGGGTAATATGAAATTTTTATGTGTTATAAATTGAAATAGTTTGTAGATGAATAAAATAAATAACTGGTTGATTAATTAATTTTATTAGTCATTTAAGCGGTTAAGCCAATATCAACAAATAAAATTCTTTAATCTAGCGTGGCTCCAAAAGAAATGAATGTGTGATTTTGAGTCTTTTTAGTAAATTGTATGATGATTAGTTGAAATAATTTCTATAAATAAATCAGTCTAAATTTTAATAAATTATTTAATGTTATCTAAATACTTCTTACTTTATTCTGTTTTAAAATTTTTCTAGTAGTAATTTATTAAGATATATATGATTAATATTTTATTCCCTAATTTGAAATTTTTACTTTGTTAATATCATCTTTTTTTTGAAGATTTGTTAATATCATCTTAATGATTCTTGATTTAATGTTTCCATTCTCTTATTCAATCTATAGATTAGAGTATTAATTGATTGTCAAATCTTTGATTGAAGTAGATTGGTCAACTATTTAATTCATTTAATTTAAATACTCCAATAGAAAAATTACATATGGCAAGTGCTCTAGAAATTTAACACTTGGCTTTTTACAGCTTTTTTAATAGATGTTATGATTATGATGATACTCCAATAGAAAAATTACATATGGCAAGTGCTCTAGAAATTTGATACTTGGCTTTTTACAGCTTTTTTAATAGATGTTATGATTATGATTATGATGATATGGTATGGTTATGATGTTATGATACTAAATGGGTTATTTAATGGGACACATGTCACTCTCATGTTTATTGTTTTCCCTCCAAAATGATAAACATGTATTTTTAAAAAAATTTCTACATTTGGCTAAATTGGGTAATTATGATTAGAATCATTCTTTAATATTTACGTATTTTTAGAAAAGTCCATTCCATCATTAAATTCAAGTAATAACATAAATTTCATAATTTAAAGCTTGACTTGCTTATTTTGAAAAATATCAGCTAATAAGTTAATCAAAAATATCATGTTAATTTAGGATAATAAAGTGCCAAGTAATCAATTCTAACCTATTTAATAAATTCATTCTTTAAAATTTTAAGAATTTGTCATTTGTCATTTACCGACTCTTTAATTTATTAATATTGTATTATACGTGATTCAAATTAAAAAAATGTGTTTTTATATAAAAAGAAATATTGAATGTTGTCACGTTATATATAATGTCATATTAACTAATTTATATCTTCAAGAGGCGTAAGAATTCTCAATCGTCATACGTACGTTTCTAAAATTACTCAAACAATAAAATTATCCTACGTACACTACTACATATATTAAAATAATCATTTATAAAATATCTTCCCTTAAGTCATCAAAAATACACAAAGCACTAATGAGTTTAAAAAAATAAGATATTAAAAATGATATACCTAAATTATATATATACAAAATTACACATAGAAGTAGATCTTCAAAAGATTAAATTGTGGTTATTATAATACTCGATATTACATGTATAAGGACATGTAAAGTGATACGTTTAATTTCTCTTACATGTCAAGTATTATTTTCTCTATATTTATTATAGTTAACAAATAACGAATTAATACATGTAAAGTAATTTTATTTGTATTTAAAAAATTATTTAATTATTTTTAAATTATCCGTGCTTGGCACGGGATTCAAGCTAGTTTAATCTATTACTCTTTTAATTCTTATGATTATGAACTATAAGCATCTTCAATGTTGTTAAATAAGACTAGGTTGTAATATGTGTTATACTCAAGGTATTTGTTTATTATTCAACGTTATATATCAATTCTCGTGTGTTTTGTAACTAAAATAAACAATTGGTTTATACGTTTTCTGTCTTAACTAATTAGCCTTTTTTAGAGACGGCCTTAGCCGTGTAATCGATCCAAGTCCAATAAGTTTTTTAGAATGTTCTGATATATTAATATTAAGACTTAAAAAGACAATTTCAAGACTTAAAAATCTAATTTTAAGACTTAAAAGGTCAACTTCAAAGTTTCTAATATCAACTTTAATGTTTGAGTCTAACTACTTTAAAGTTGAAATGATAATTTTAAGTCTAGTAATTGGTATTTTAAGTCTTAAAATTAGCATTTTAAATATTGAAATTGACCTTTTAAGTTTTAAAATTGTCAAATTTCATGACTTAAAATGGTAATTTTAAATCCTTGTTGGTCTTTTAAGTCTTCAAATTGACATTTTAATTAGTAAAATTAGCAAAAAATATTAATAATTAGGTCGGCCCAATAAGATGCGTCTCATAAGTGAGACGGTCTCACGCAAGTTTTTTTTGTGTATATATTTTTAAAGAGTTTATCTAATGGTCTTTATATTTTAATTGTGTGGTACGATCCAATTACACCTATCTATTAATTATTAATTTTAAATGCTCATCTAGACCTGTCAAACAGATCAGGTTGTGTCGGGTTCGGGTTATATATAAACAGGTTAAAAAATCCTTGACCTAGACCCAACCCATTTAGTTAATTGGGTCGAAAATCACAACCTTGACCCGACCTGGAACAGATCAAGTTGATCTGATTTTGACCCACTTAACCCGTTTATAATTTTTTTGTTTTCCTTTTAAGGTTTTTAACGTTGTTTAAATCTAATTTTTTTAGGCTTTAATTTTAATTTTATGTTTTTTTGTTGTTTATTTTGTATTTACTATGAAAAATAAGAAAATATTAAATGAACTAAGTTTAGCTTATACTTATTGATTTAACTCAAAATTAAAACATTTAATTAAATGGGCTATACAGGTTTTTTTTAGGTTTAAAATTTTGATCTGAACCTAACCCATTTAATAAACAGATCAGGTCGGGTCGACCCATTATTAATTGGGTCAAAAGTCTCAACCCAAACCAACTTATTTCGGGTTAGGTTCAGATCGGGTTAGCAGGTCGGATCAACTTTTGCCAGCCCTATGCTCACCCGACATTTTATATTAAAGTCAAAATTTTCCAAATATCAATAAACTAGCACACTTTATACTAGACCTGTCAAACAGAGCAAGTTGACCTGATTTCGACCCACTTAACTTGTTTATAATTTTTTGTTTTCGTTTTAAGGTTTTTAACGTTGATTAAATCTAATTTTTTTAAGCTTTCATTTTAACTTTATGTTTTTTTGTTGTTTATTTCGTATTTACTAGTGAAAAATAAGAAAATATTAAATGAACTAAGTTTAGCTTATACTTGTTGATTTAACTCGAAATTAACACATTTAATTAAATAGGTTAAACATATTTTTTTAGTTTTAAAATTTTGACCTGAACCTAACCCATTTAATAAACAGATCAGGTTGGATTAACCCATTTTATTAATTGCGTCAAAAGTCTCAACCCAAACTCACTTATTTCAGGTTAAGTTCAGATCGAGTTAGCAGGTGAGGTGAACTTTTGCTAACCCTACGTTATACGCGCATTATTATACGAGAACATAGACTAATTAGTTAGGTTTTTTAATTGAGATGTTTGTATACATGAATTGTAGGACTAAATTTGGGTAGCTTTCAATTACATACCAATTATGTTTCCAATTGTGACTGAATTAGGATTTAGGACTATTTCAGGAGCAATATAGTAGTAATACTCCTAGTTGACATTTACAGTGACAATTTTATAAACCGTAACTCTTCTCAGGCCAACCCATAAAAATTAGTATTAGGCCGTGACAATTCGTCACATGATCTCACCGTGGTCCACTCGTGTGGACACGGGAAATCCGTGGGCTCGGGCCCACAAACCCACGGGTCAAGAGTGTTGACTTGCACATACACTTGGTGAGTTTCATTATTTCCCAAAACCATATGGTAGTAGGAAGAGTAGCTCACCAATTATATATGCAAATCAACAACCCACTATTTTGTCGATGTGAGATCTTGTCTCACATGTGAAGTATTTCCAACACTCCCCCTCACGTGTGAGCCACATCATACCAGGAACCACCTTCGGCTCTGATACCATATTAGACCGTGACAATTCGTCACATGATCTCACCGTGGCCCACTCGTGTGGACACGGAAAACCCGTGGGCTCGGACCCAACATGGTATCAGAGCCCGGTTTGTTGTTAGGCCGTTATACTGGGCATTTAATCTTACCACTGATTAAGGGACCTTTAATTGGATGTTCATTCCCAAAAGGTTTGTAACCCTTCTGGTGGGCTAAAATTCTAAGGACACTCACATGTGAGGGGGAGTGTTGAAGTGCCCATGTGTTACCCACATGTGAGTTGTCCCACATCGGAGAAAGAGAAGAGTATGCATCACTTTATATACTCTAGGAGTAACCCCTACTATTACCAATTGGTTTTAGTAGTGAACCTTCTTTGGGTTTATAAGTGGACTACTTCTTCTCCTCCTTATTTGGGTCGCCCAGGCCCATTTTCTAAATCTATCATGGTATCAGAAGCCAACGTGATAAGAGGTCACGGGTTCGAATCTCAACCACCCCTCATTTAAGTGGAATATTTAGCACCAGGTATGAGGAGAGCCTGTGTTGCATCCACACTTCTAGCCCAAAAGGCTCTCGTGTGAGGGGGCGTGTTAGAGTATATAACATATTCTGGGGCCTTAACCATCAGCTTAAGCTTTTGGTTGAGTTGGTTCCTTGACAATTAGTGTTTTATAATAATTAGGATAGAAATCCGTGTAATGCATGGATTTTTCAATACATTAATATTTTAATGAAATTTTAGATTGCAAATCATACTTTATATTTTTTCCAAAATTCAAAATTATAATTATGGTAGTCTAACAATACAAATGACTGATTTTAATTATCAATTAAATGAATATTATGTCATTTTAGATTTAAATAACAATTGATGAAAAAAAGGGTTATTATGTACTTCAAGTAATTTCCTAAATTGTATAATTTTATACACATTGTAATTTATTGCGTATTATAATTTTTTATGCGGTGTAATACTGTAATTACATAATTTTTTCAGATAATATATAATGTTCTTCACAGTACATTATATATTTTCAATTATAATTTTTAAACAATGCATTTATATACAACTGTGTAATTGGAATAATTGTGATTTATTACATCTACTAATGTATGAATTTTTTCGAAAAAATAAATTTCTGAATATGATTAGTGTAAAAAATGTAAATCAGGCAAATTACATTAATACTAACCAATGAAAAAAAAAGACAAATGACATGCTCACAATCAAACTTCTCTTTTTCCATTGTACAGTAAAATTAATAGAATCACTACAAAATAATTTGCTTTCAGTGGGATATATTTAGCGACATTTCATTTAAATGTCGATATTTAAAATTTCTTATAGTGTATATAGAAGATTTAGTGACATTTATTAGAATTTTTAGCGCCATACTACAAAGTCACACTAAGGCTTTTAGTGACATAGGATCTAGTGACATTTCTCACAAATGTCACTATATACTATAGTGACAATTACATATGCCACTAAAGACCAAATTAAGTGTCGCTAAATCACTTTATGGTGGAACTTAAAATAAAAACTAATAATTATTACACTACAAATATGAATTAGTGGCATTTTTTAATGCCACTAAATCCATGTCGCAAAAAGTTAAATTTGTTATAGTGAATGTATGATTATTGTTTTATAATCATGGGAAATTTGAGCTGTGATTTCAAATTTTTGTAAAGATTTTTGTTAAGACAAAATGTTAAGATTTTAATTAAATTTACATTATTATTATTATTATTATTATTATTATTATTATTATTATTATTATTATTATTATTATTATTATTATTTATCCTAACCACTTTTTCCCATAAAAACAAACGCTCCGATCATTTATAAGGAGCACTTTTCAAAAATATGTTCGAAATGAGCACTTAATATAACAAAAACCTTAATGGTATGTTTGGGAATGAGGATTTCATTTGCAAATATGGATTTGGTTTAAAGTTGATGTTTGGCAATAACAAGGATTTAAATTTGGATTTGAATCAAATCCACCAATACTATAAAAGTAGTTAATTGAAATGAGGATTTAAGAATGACACCCCAATCCTTGTCATTTCAAGTTCTTTATTAGGATTTTATAATTGAAATCCACAATTTGAAATGAAATATGTGTTTCCAAACGCATCCTAATATTTTTTCTATCACATGGAAAAGTTAAAAGTTCAGAGTCACTATGCAAATTAAAAAAATTGTTTATCTATCACGCGGATAATCGAAAACTTAGACTTACCACATGAAATTTTCCAAGAATCATTCATCATCATATTATATCACGCTCATCATCATATAAATACAGTAATTCATAAGTTTTTTTGCCATTTGTCACTCTATAATTTATTCAATTGTCACAACAATAATACCTCACCTACTTAATTTACAATCTTATGTATTCTTGCATTTTATTATTATTATTAAAAAAATGTGGTAAGCTAATGTTTAAAAATATAAAAATGGTGCAAAATAAGTAGAATGAATTATAATAGCAAGAAAATGTGGTAAGTTAATGGGACGGAATAAGCATTTGAAGTAAACAAGATTGGTTCGTTGGCAGAGATGGGTATGAATGCAAAGGAAGAAGATGATGATGATGAAGAAGAAGACAAGGGCAATATTGTAATTTCAGAAGTTAACGGCCATTAAACGTTTTTTGGTTATATAGTTACGGTAGTTAGTTTTGAAACAGTTGAGTGTTATTTGTAGGAAAAAAAAAGATTGGCTACCACTAACAAATAATAAGTACGTTGCGTTGAAGAAGATATTCGGCTTAATAATAAATTAGATTATTATTCAGGGATTTAATTATACAATTAGTAGTTTATTACCTTATATTAAGGAGGACGAATACAATTTAATTAAGGTTTGAGGAATAATATAATTAAGTAATCATGGTTTGTTGAATTAATAAGTGTAAGCCAGCTTACCTGGTTCATTTTCTTCCTAAAATTATGCCCTTAATATAACGCAAGGGAGACAACTATTAAGTGTATTACTGTAAAACTTCATACTTATTAATTTATTTTTGGTCCATGGCAGGCTAAAACCATATGGTTTTTGGGATTAATTATATTTGTGGACTTTGACATTCAATCTGTTTATTGCTTATTTTTTCCACATGGTTTTAGTCATTTTTTAAATGACATTAAATCAAATTAACTAACCAAATGAATTAAGAAAAAAAAAAAGCAAAATTTTATAAGTTACAATAACTCGAAATGTAGTGCAAAATAAAATGTTAGAGGCTATGAAAATCTTCATGTATACAACGTTATTAGTCATACTAGATAGTGCCGGTGCGATGCATGATTTTATTAACTTTACTGACATATCATTTGAGAAATTAAAATTTTAAGAAATAAATTTTACATTATAATTATATCTCATTTCATTTTGAATAGTTTTATATATTACATATCTTGTTTGATTTGCATCATACTTTGCATTGTGCGTAGATGATTGTGAAAATTTAGTTATAGATTTAACATAAATATTTATGTAAAATTATTTTATAAAATTTAAAAAAAATTGTTTGCATAAAGGTAGCCACAACCTAAATCATATTAGACTTATGCATTGCATTTAAGTAACCAATTTTAATTAGTAATTATGTCAGCGTGTTTTATTTTAATAAGTTATTATAGATTACATGCATGTGTAATGAGTATTATTACATGAGATCATATTACAACTTACTATAATTGTCCATGATTGAAAACACATGCTTAGAAAGGAATAATCTTACCACAATGGTTGTACTTACTCTTACTGTCCACTTGGTAATTGGTACTAAATCGTAGAAATGGTAATGAAGAGTTAGTGTAATTTTGGTAGATATCTCTTGATAAGGGGTATTAGGTGGTAATGGAAAATTGTGATAAAAAATACTTTTTTATGATTAAAGTTTCATTACCATGAGAATGACATGATACATATCTTGAAAATTTACACTACAAATCATTTTCATTCCCATCATTTAATACCGATTACCAAATAAGTCGTTATATTAATAGCATTGTGAAGTATGAAATACCGGAAAATGTTTTATTTGAAAAATAAATGGAAGGTTTGAGTTAATTACTACAACAAAATTAATTTTTCGCGACATATGATTTTGTGTCATTAAAAAAATGTCATTGATTTATATTTATATAGTGTAATAATTATTGGTTTTTATTTTAAATTTTACTATAAAGTGATTTAGTGACACTTTATCTGACATTTAGTGACATAAGTGTGTAATTGTTATCATAGTCTATAGTGACAATTATGAGAAATGTCACATGTCGTAAAAAAATTTAGTATAATTTTTTATTATGTTGCTAAAGGATTTAATAATGTCATTAAATCCACTATATATATACCATTAGAATTTTAAATTAATAACATTTAAACTATTTGTCACTAAATATGGTGTTTGGTATGGAAATATAAAATCTAATGGAAAGGGAAATGATAAACATGAGTAAGGGTAAAGGTATGAGTTGTAGTTATATGTTGTTTGGTATGAAAAATACAAGGGAAACACAATTGATCATAATTAGAGAATTTGTTACTTGACATAAATGGGTGGTAACAAAATAAGGGTATCCATTACCCTTAAAAAAGGGATTGAGTTAACCTAATATCATACCAAACAAAATATATGGAGTAAAGGTAATTAAATCCCTTACTTAGTATAAAAAAATTCATACCAAATACCCTCTAAAAGTATATTATTAGTATATTATTGGTAGTTGTGGGTATGAAGACCTTAATTGTATACACTAATTAATGTTAGAGCCAAAGATAATTGTTGGTCCCAAATCCCAATACATGATCACCAAACAGATTAACCAAATGTGTGTCACATAACCCCAAAGAATAATCCATGTTTCCAAGTAACATAATTAGAGCACCAATGTTTTGCCTCATCTTATGTGATTTGTGAATATTTTATTGTGTTTAGAAACTTCATCAATAAAATATGTTTAATTCATTGTCGCTATCATAAATATCTTTGGATTTACGTACTAATGAATAGTGAACTCAAGTTAAACTTTTCTTCTCCAGGAAACAACGTTAAAACATAGAGGATGTTGGAGAAAATAACTGATAGCCAGTAGCTAATAGCTGATTTTATTAACTGGTTTGACCAATTGACTTTAAATTTGCTGATATAAGCAGTTTGTTCAACAACATCTTATTCGTATCAATAAGCTGTTTCAACCAGCTAATTCACCAAACACTAGTATTAGCTGGTTTGACCACCCAATCCGATCTATTTATATCAAAACAAGCTAAAATTGCTCAATAAGCTAATTTGTCAAACACCTACCTATCTAGGTAGTTGGTGGTGAAAGTATCGCCCACTCCTAAAAAATATGAATTATCCTTACAAATAACCGTTAGTTACCGTTATTTACTAATTTACTTTTAGAACGGAGGAAGTACTAATTAATAGTGAAGTCAAGTATGGGCAATTCTCTAAACTTTTCCACATATTTTCAAATTTGGTTGATTTGAAAGTAATAAACGGGTTTAATTTTTAATTAGACTTTTATTCGGTAAACTATGGGTTGAAATAAGATTGGTTCACACGAATTTAAATCCCTGTAAGAAGTAATTCCTCTATTCCGAAATACTCGCTACCAAATAATAATTGACACTATTTATCATTTGAGCTTATTTTACACATTGCGGCTAATGTGTAAGAAAAAATATAGTTAAGTGAGATTTTATTTGAATTGTCTTATTGCAAACTATTATAATATTAACTTTTTGTAATTTTTAGTTGTGTATAATTTAATATATAAATTATCAAAATAATATATTAAATTGCGTAAAAAGTCAAATATAATAAGTGTAGTGAAGCGGAGGAAGTAGTAATTTAATAGGATAGTCAAAATAAAATCATGAGATGAGAATACCAAATCAGCTCATACTCTTACTTTTTCATGTCATAATGTTTAAATGATTTTGAGGTGTACTTCCTCCGTCCATAGTAAATACAACTATAAACTATACAAATATCACAAATTTTTAACCTCCCAAGTTTTAGCCTGATCGAATTTATAAATTAAAAAAAATTGATTGGTGGTTTTATAAGTTAAAAGGGAGATATGGGCTGGGCACTTGAAAATCGTCTATACTATAGACGGTCTCTCAAAAGAGGGCCTGTACAAATATTTCCTCCACTTTTACCCAATAATTGCTATATATATATATATATATATATATATATATATATATATATATATATATATATATATATATATATATATATATATATATATATATATTTCTTTTTCACGTAATTTAATTTTACACAAAAATTTGTATAAGAACGTCCTATTCTAAGACCATAACTGTGCCGGTTCATTGCAGGTGCGCGTTCTACACGTGTGCACCTATTTCCCTCCAGAATTCTATATTTTTTTTGTCATTTCTGGACATTTTTCAATTTAGACCTTAAAGGTATCAATTTTGACCTTAAAGATATCAATTTCAACGAAAAGTAATATTTAAACATATCAATCAAAGTAAAAATTTTAGTTTCATATCTTTAAAATGATCAATTCTACCTCTATATACATATACATATACATATACATATACATATACATATACATATACATATACATATACATATACATATATATATATATATATATATATATATATATATATATATATACATATATATATATATATATATATATATATATATATATATATACAAAAATAAAATGTTTTTAAATAATTGAGGATATTTTCTAATAAAAGGGATTTGAAAAGTAATAAGAAGGATAGGAAGAAATTTCATCCGTTAGATCTTAGATCAATAGTCTATCTTGCATGCGGTTCAGATAATAAATAAATTGTGATACTTTCTTAATTAATAAGAAGGATAGGGATTTGAAACTAGATCATCTGCTATGATAACTTTTTTTAAACCGTTAGATATTAATCGATCAGCGGTAGCTACTCCTTCCTATCCTTCCTATTTTCACACCCCTTCTTATTTGATCTCTACCCTACACACACACGCGCACACACTACAACCATACAAGTTACAATATTTTAAATATGTGGACATTTGCTAAAAGATATACATACATGCTGAAAAAGTTTACATAGTTCCGTAAATAACATAACAAAATTTCATAAAATATATACACCTTTTAAAACAATTTATACACTTTTTACTTAAACATGTATATCTAAGCCTAATTTTCGTTGCTTACCTGATTTTACCGATATATTTCAAATTTTAGCTAGATATAAATGCCACACACATTCTTTTCTAAGATACACCTATTATATAATCAAGTAAAACATTACTAATCATTAAAATATCAAAATGAAAACTCTTATAATAACAATCAACTACATAAATTAATTTTGCATTCAAAGTAATAAAAAAATACTTAATTTTATTCAATAAGTACGTACTATTGTTTATTGAAAGGCTCAACGAAATAATCTTCAATGGCATATGGTCCAACCTCCCCATAATAGTCAACTCTTATCTTCACGAATTATTTTAACTATGTGCACATCAACTTGAACATAAAAAACCCTATAACTCTATGATCTATCCCATGCCTTAGTTACATTAAATTAAGATAAAAAATTTTCTTAAATATTATTCGATCAAATTGTATCTTTATTATCTTGAAGCATCATCATCATAATACATGTGTATTTCGCTCACAGAAATTATAGTTAAAATTTAGGCAGAAATTAAAGACGGAATCATATTCATAAAAAGGATGTAACTAAAAAATTCCTTGACTTGAGAAAGACATGCAAAGGAAAGCAAAGCAAGACAAATAAAAGGAAGCGTGAAGTCTAAAACTATGAGCCATATTCGCTTTGCTTTGTGATAGTAGATTTTCACTAGTTTAAAAGGCCGTTCTAATGAGCCATATTCGCTTTGCTTTGTCGTATAGAAAAAAACCTATAAAAGAGGACCAAACTTGAAATGACATGAGAGAGTTCCACATCTCTCAGGAGTTAACTATGAATAAAAGTAGTTAGAGATGTCAAATTTGTGCCCTGGATCATACAAAGTTATCTTTGTCATAGTTATTGTTTGTAGGGGTGTAATTAATTTGGTGAAAAACCAAACACCAAACCTAATCAATCGAATAATTGCTTTGACTATTTTTTTGCTCTGATTTGGATTAAATTTGATTTTTCAGAGGTTTTGTAGACCGAACAAACCCAACACTGAATTTTAAGCAGGACTTTAGGACTTATACGATGCACGTCTTAATACCAAAAAAGTCTTAAATTTCTTTCTTGAGAAGCAACAACTATCGTGAGATATAAAAGTGTTCCTTTTGTATAAATAGGTTGATGAAGTTGAAAAATAAGAAATGTTTTATATAGAGTTTTGTATGGCTTGATCTTGGGGTGCTATCAAGGTCGGATCTAGATATTTTGGGGTCATGGATGAAATAGTACAATAGGGATCTTTTCCTTTGTCATTTATAATCTATGTGGACCTTCTACAACTACTAATTTTGCTTTTTTGACATGGGGCCCTGGGCGATAACCCCTCTTGCCCACCTTTAGGGCCGGCCCTGGGTGCTATGTATGGGAATTGGAAAATATTTAGGAGTTTAGTTGGTATTTTTTACTTGCATAGCTCAATTTTATTGTTAAAATTTTCAAAAGTTTAGTGCAAATTAGTAGTTTCAGTGCAAATTTGTCAATTCGGTATTAATTGGTCAATTATACAAAATGGTCAAATTCGGTTAAACTGGTTCAATATTTGGATTGACAATTTAAAAATTATTTCAGTTTGATTTGGATTGGCATTTTACCAATCGGCTCAGTTTAATTTGGATCATAAAAAATATGATTTGAATTTTGACTAAAAATTCGATTTTAATTTGATTTAATTTAGATTTGTATTGAGTTCAAATCAATCACTGAATTTACACCCTTAATTATTTGTGCTTTTATTATGGTTGAATCCAAATCAGAATGGAAGTATGTTATTACTTATTAGTCTTGTCATCATTAGCATTATCTTGTTATTAGTATTATGCCATGCATTGGGACATTTATTTTTATTTGCAACCTCCTCGTTTAGCAAGCACTTAAAGGTATTGTCTTCCTCATCCAAGTTTCTTAAACACCAATTATAGTATTTATGAGCGAAATATACTATTGCCATAATCCTTCAACCGCCTCAACCATTAATAATAACTTTTATGAGCGAGAGACAGTCCCACAGTGAGACTATCTCTATTGGACAGGCCCAATATATATTTTTTGTCTTAGAATGATCACTTATAACGTTAAAGTGATGACTTAATTATAATTTTAATATAACCACTTTTTATAATCTTAGAGTGATTACTCATAACCTTAAAACGATTACTTATTATCTTAAAGTAATCAATTGAAGAAATGGGCTATTATATAGAGTTGTCTCGTGGTAAAACGATTACTCATGACCGGTTATGATAATGAATGTTGAAACACTAATATATATGAAAATATAATTAAGCAAGATTAAAATCACGTTCCAAAATACAAAATATAAAAGAGATAAGGAAGTCCTAATGAGATTTAATAAATTATTATTATTGCCAAGTCTTATTCGAAGGATTCCTAGATGAGATTCCCGATTGGCGATTGTAAACATTGTAAAGTCCATGTATTGGTGTATTAAAATAAAAGTACTTGCTTCATAGAAGCAACTAACCTCTAAAGTGTAATCATTTATTTATGTATATAATTAATAATTAAATATGCTATAAACTTAGGTTTTGATAGTACTATATATAAAGTATCAATCACTAAAACAACTCCTATCAATCAATCCTTGTTTGACATATTCTCTTTGCCCTAACGAATTTTTCCAACAATTTTATTTCGCATTCGTACATTTAATTCATCTTTATATCTCCTCTGTATTTTTTCAGTTACGCGTTAAATTTATTATTTTTCTCCTATCTTTAAATGCGTAATTTTGTACTTGTTGCATTTCTTTTGGAACAAGATATAATAATTAGGAGAGTTATTTATTTTGTAGGTAGGTGTTGCAAAACTAATATTTGAGAAAAGAAAAATAAAAGAAAAGACAAAATGTTTAATGATATAATAGAATCGATTATTGGTAATAATGAAAAAAAGAAAATGATAAAAGGGAAAAGTGGTGTTGATGAAGAAGAATGTGTTGGAGTTCAATGACTTCACTGCATCTATAATTGATAGACTTGACGAGTTGTTAGGAAATAAGGTTTCCTTTCAGCTTGTTAGTGCTTTCAATGCCGATTCAGGTACTCATTTCTACTCACTACAACAAATTTAGCTTTTTGCGACATTGAATTTAGCGGCATTAAAAAAATGTCACTGATTCATATTTTTAGTGTAATAATAATTGATTTTAATTTTAAGTTCCACTATAAAGTGATTTAGCGACACTTTATTTGGTCTTTAGTGGCATATTTAATTGTCATTATAGTCTATAGTGGCATTTGTGAGAAATGTCACTAGATTCTATGTCGCTAAAAGTTTTAGTGTGATTTTTTATTATGCTGCTAAAGGGTCTAATAGATGTCACTAAATCCTTTATATATACTATATAAAAATTGAAATGGCGACATTTAAATTAAATGTCGCTAAATATGTCCCACTAAAAAGAAAATTATGTTGTAGTGACTTCACTTAAAATTTTATCTCAAATTATATATATATATATATATATATATATATATATATATATATGTATATATATATATATATATTTATTGTGACCATTGTAATATATGAGTTTATGGAGAATCGAGTATTATCTTAGTTGATAAGCAAGCTAAGTATTAATTCTCAGGAGAAGTCTTTAGTTTGATTCTTATCTAGTCTTTTTCATTTGCTATTTTTTCCGAAGATAATGATTTTTTCAAAAAATAGACGTTGCGATCACCCTGATTGGGGACATATTTTGTAATCCATACGAAATGAGCTAGTACTTAATTTAGCCAAAAATTTAACATTTTGTCTACCATATGAAAAAGTTGAAAGCTAAGCATCACCACGTGGATTTATTGTATACCACGTGGGAAACCAAGTCACCGCGTGGAATTTCCAAAAAAGTTCGATAAGCATTAAAATATATTAGACAATTTAATTTTTGCTTATTGGATATTTTATTATGTGAATTTGTGAAAATTACATTTTATTGTACAATATTTTCTTATTGAAAATTGAATAATCTTAATTTTATAATTTTACATATTTTTGTCATCACCTTTTGGAGCAAAACTAAGGTAAGGCATTAGTCAAAATACCTGCAAGAGATTTACTTGTTCATAACTTTTACCCCCACCATTCAAGCATGTCAAAACTAAGAAGTTGTGTTTGCTCAATTTTGTCCAAATATCTTCATTCTTGATAAGTTGATAATCACAATATTTAGGTCAAATGAAATCAAAATTATTGAAGCAAAAATTGTGAATAATATAAATTTGTACTGATTTTAGTACAATAATACCAACTTTTGATTATTAATGAATAATACCAAATTTAATAATTAGTTTAAATCTTCATACCAATGAATAATTTTATTTTTGAAAATATAATATAATGATGGATTCTTAAATCGTAAGAAACATTAATTATAATTACGATAAATTTGTAAATCGTGTTATGATTCTACCTCTACAAATTTTATTCTAATTAAAATCGTAAAAAACCGTAAAATCGTAGATTAGAATCGCAATTTTGATAACAATAGTACTAATAAGTAATAATAATGTGAATACATGGTTTAATAATGAACAGAGAAGAATATGAAAGGAAAAGTTGGAAAGATGGCGTATTTGGAGAATTGGCGGTCAGATTATTCAGGTATTGCTGCTGGAGAATCTGCATTTGACATTGAATTTGAGTGGGATGAAGAAATTGGTATTCCTGGTGCTATTTTTGTAAGAAATAAGCATCGCAAACAGTTTTATCTTAAGTCTGTTTCCCTACAAAATGTCCCTAATAATATTGGAGATGTCCACTTCATTTGCAACTCATGGATTTACCCCACTACCCGCTACACCAACGATCGCATCTTTTTTTCCAACAAGGTAGCTCTAGTTTTTTTTTTTTAATGTTAAGGAACAAAATTAACTAAAAACTTGAATTAATAGTTGAGGTCTTAAGATATGTCATATACTCTAACACTCTCCCGTCACACAAGAGTTTTTTGGGCTAGAATTGCAGTGTTGTTCCTGGCCATTTTTGGGCCCTAAACCAAACATAAAAAAGGAACTTTGTACAAGTAAAGTTTTATTTTTTTCTTCTACAACTATACATCATATAATTTTTTTATCACATTCATGTCAAAAATTTTGAATCATATAAAAATAAGGTACTTATGCACAAACTAAATTTTAATAATAAGAATTAGTTCAATTGGGTCCCTTCATAAGTTAGTCCCTAGGCGTTTGCACCTCAAAACTACCCTTAGGAACGACCCTGGAATTGTAGATGCAGCACAGACTCTTCTCATACTTGGTGCTAATTATTACATTTTTAATGAAGGGTGGTTGGGATTCAAATCTGTAACCTCCTATCACGCTGACTCTGATACCATATTAAGAAATCAATTTAACCAAAAACTTAATTAAGTTAATAGTTGAGGCCCCAAGATATTTCATATACTCTAACAATAATATTTTTTAATACACAAACATCAAGTAAAAAAATTAAATACTCCCTCAAACTCAAAATAAATGTCCACTATTTTTTTTGGGGTCAATTCACTGTATTTGTTCACTCTCTTTTTTGGCATAGATTTTTTACCTGAATAACCTATGTTCACACAAGTAAATATCATAGAACCCTCACTTACATTACTTAAAATACTCCAATTACTTTCTTTACAAATCATTTAAAATACCTTAACTACCACACTCTTAAAATCCGTGTCCAGAGAAAGTGGACACTTAAAGAGAGTTGGAGGAAGTATAATATAATCACATGATTTTTTGCAGACATATCTATTAGACCAAACGCCAGCACCATTAAAAAAATATAGAGAGGAAGAACTGATGATTTTGCAAGGAAATGGAATAGGAGAGTTGAAGGAATGGGATCGTGTTTACGACTATGCATACTACAATGATCTAGGAGATCCTGATGAAGGTCCAGAGTATGTTCGCCCTGTGCTTGGTGGTTCGGCTGAATATCCTTATCCTCGAAGTGGAAGGACAAGTCGTCCTCCTTCAAAGACAGGTATCATACCATATCAAAAAAATCAACTCAGTCAAAAATTTAAATTAGGAGGTGTTTGGCAAATAGCTGATAGCTGATAGCTGATTATAGTGGCCGATTTGACCAGCTGATTTTATTAACTGGTTTGACCAACTAATTTTGAACCCGCTGCTATAAGTAGCTTGTTCAAAAATTTATATCAAAATAAGCTAAAATTGCTCAATAAACTAATTTGCCAAACATCCCCTTAATAATCGAGGCCCGTAACATTTTCTTTCCATTTCCCAACTCAAATTAATTTTTAAAATGAAATTCCAACATTGACAATTTTAATGGGCATTATTATTTGTCGCCACCCTTTTACTAAAATCGCCACCTCTAATTTTTTTTTATTTCTTTTTGTTTTTTTTGTACGATTTTCCTTTTTTTTATTTTATTTATTATAAATGTTATTATTATTTGTTATTGTTATTTAAATTTTATTATAAATTTTTGTTTTTTTATTTATTTAATATAAATGTTATTATTATTTGTTATTGTTATTATTTGTTTATAAATATTTTTATTATTATTTGTTATTATTGTTATTTGTTTATAAATATTTTTATAAATATTCTTTTTTTTTAAATAAATAATATATTATCAATTAATAGCCTACATATTATAAATAAATTCAATAATTATTAATCACAACACAATAAATATTTAAATAATTAATTAACATAAACATAATTATATGTTAAATAAATAATTTATAAAAAAATGGAAAATGCTACGAAGCGCTTGAAAATACCATGCAAATTAAGCACAAAGCGTGCGAAAATACCATAGCAAATTAGACGTTTTATGCAATTTGCCTAGTATTTTCACGCGTTTGTCAATTTATGTATTTCAGCATTTGATGCATTTTTCCATTTTTAAAATTATTTATTTAACATATAATTATGTTTATGTAATAATTATTTAAATATTATTGTGTTATGATAATAATATTTAATTATTTATAATATGTAGCTATTAATTGATAATATATTATTTATTTAAAAAAAGTTTATGTTAATATTATTTAATTTATTTATAATATGTTTATGATAATATTATTTAATTTATTTATAATAACATATAATAATAAAATTTAATAATAACATATAATAAATAAATTAAAAAGGATAACCGTACAAAATTCAAAAAATTGTGAAAATGCATCGAATATCGAAAATTCATGACATTAAGCAAAAATGTCGAAAACTACATAGCGTTTAAGCACAAAGCGTCTGAAGTATAGTACACTCGACGCTTTGTCTTAACTCCATGGTATTTTCGCACATTTTGTGCTTAATGTCTATGAATTCACATTAAAAAAAAAAAACAAAAAAAAAAATTGGGGTGGCGATTTTATTAAAAGGGTGGCGACAAATAAAAATTGGGATTTTAATTAATAAATTGACAGATCCCAAGACAGAGAGTAGACTTCCAGTTGTGGAGGGACTTCATGTGTATGTTCCAAGAGATGAGAAAATAGGACACTTACAAATGTCAGAATTCCTGGGTTATGCACTTAGATCATTGTCTCAGAATTTTGCAGCTGGTCTTGAGTCTCTATTTGATGGGACCCCTAATGAGTTTGATAGTTTTCAAGATCATCATGATCTTTTTGAAGGAGGAATCAAGCTACCAGATAATGATTTTATTGATACTATTAAACAAAACATCCCTTTTGAATTCCTTAAACCATTTTTTCAACTTGATGGTGCACCATATCTCAGATTTCCAATGCCAGATGCTATTAAAGGTATAATATTACTCCCTCCGAGTCTATTTTGTTGTCCCATTTGCTTGGGCACGGTTATTAAGGGTGGTTTGAGAACTATCTAAAAGTGATTAGCTGAGATATTTTAAGTGATTATATTAATTATAAAGGTGGTAGTTGGGATATTGTAAGTAGTAAAAATGGGGGTATTTTGGACATTATTTGTGTGAATATGGGGTATTTACATACAAAAATGATTGACAAAAAAGAAAATGTGACAATTGATATGAATTTGCCAAATCAGGAAATGCGACAATAAAAAAGACTTGAAGAGAGTATTAATAAACTAATTTTATTGCACGTTTCATTGTCAGTGTTAAATAGTGCAAACGGTAATGAAAAGTTGGGTATTCTGATTGGAAATTGTATTGGCATGTTGATTAATGATCATAATTGTTCTAATTTATTTATTTTATTTTCTTCGCAAAATTCATTGATTTGATCGTAACGGAGTAGTATGTAATTGAATTTTTGGTGACAGTGGATAAGATAGCTTGGAGGACTGATGAAGAATTTGCAAGAGAAATGTTAGCTGGTGTAAATCCTCTTGTTATTCGTCGTCTTGAGGTAATTATATAGAAGCATTTATCTTATTCCCTAGCCAACATTGTGTCGTCGCCCCTCTCTGTTCATTGCCATTCGTACGTCACCCCTCTCTGTTCACTATTCGGTCATACAATCAAATCTAATTTGAATCATACATCTCTAAAATTAATAAAGTTGTCATGTAATTATTCATAGTTTACAGTTTATTTGAATAGAAGTATTTGGAGGGAAAAGAAAGAAGAGGAGTATTCGTAGTGATAAATTTTCTTAATTGTTTGAAAAACAAATTTGAGAGAGTAATTTAGAAGGAAAAGTTTCTTAATTTTGTTGACTTATGTTAATATATATATCCCAATGTGGAAAAATTTGGAAAGAATACGGATTTTCTTCCTTTTTCTCTTAAATAAACAAGAGAAACTTTTCAGTTCTTTTCTTTTCCATTTCACTTCCGTTTTTTTTCTCTCTAAAATTCTTATCCAAATATAGTATTGAGGATTATTTGTCTGCAATGCTCTGATATTTCAGGAATTTCCTCCGGTTAGCAAGCTTGATCCTCAAACATATGGAAATCAAAATAGCTCAATCACCAAAGAACACATTGAGCATAACCTTGATGGATTAAGCGTAGATGAGGTAATAAACAACTATACTTGATTTCAATTTTCATTTGCACGTCATTCTCAAGTTCATGGTCTTATTAATCGCAACTTTCGTATTTCTTTATGGTCACTCAACAATCATCATCCAACCTTTTTCAGACTCTGATCATATTTTTTTTTCATTTTCCAACTCTATCGTCAATTTTCATCATTCATGTCAAGAAACCAACTTAACCAAAAACTCAAGCTGATGGTTAAGGCCTCAAGATATGTTATATACTTTAACACGCCCCCTCACACGAGAGCCCTCTAGGCTAGAAGTTTAGATGCATCACAGGCTCTCTCCATACCTTATGCTAAAAATTACACTTAATTAAATGAGTGGTGATTGAGATCATTTAAACCCGTAATCTCTTATCACGTTGGCTTTTGATGTATTAAGAAACCAACTCAACCAAAAGCTTAAGCTGATGATTGGGGTCCTAGAATTTGTTATATACTCTAACAATCCATGCATAATAAAAATCGTGATATCCCATCAAAACAGGCAATCGAGAAAAAGAAGATATTCATATTAGATCACCATGACACATTGATGCCATACGTAAGGCGAATAAACATGACTTCATCCAAGATTTATGCCACAAGAACACTTGTATTTCAACAATAAGATGATACTTTGAAGCTATTAGCAATTGAATTGAGCTTACCACATCCAGATGGTGATGAATTGGGTGCCATTAGCAAGGTTTGTACACCAGCAAATGATGGCGTTGAAGCCTCAATTTGGCAGCTTGCCAAAGCTTATGTTTCTGTTAATGATTCTGGCTACCATCAACTCATTAGCCATTGGTACTCCTATATACTCCCTTTTTCTTTCTTGTATACGTGTTTATTCATCAATCACTCTTAATTTGTATTTTATTCTTAATTCATGCATTAAAACATATTCAAATGAGATCTTGTTTCTCAACATAAGGTTTATTAATATTTAATTTTTATTAATATTAAATTAGTACATTAGTAGACGTGCAAAAAGCAAATAGTATGACATTTAAAATAAAACAGTATATATTTGATAGAGGCGACATAAATATTGACAATACTTTTTGTGATGATGTTTATTTTACATTTTTTTAATGCTTTATCCCCTAAAATCAAAATTTTAAACTAAAGTAATAGTGTAAACTAACCTATTTTTTTAGACCAACCCTTAATTTTAGAGGGTCAAATATGGTTGAAGTTCTTGCACTTGCTTAGTTTCAAATCCGATTTTGTATTAGTACAACATGGAAAATAATAGTAGTATAAAATAAAAGTTGGAGATTCATAAAGTTTCTCTTTATATTGATAAAATATATAACATATCAGGTTAAGCGTTTGGTTGAGTTGGTACTATGATATGGTATCAGAGCCAACATGATAAAAGGATCATGCACATTCGATTCTCGTTGACCCTTTATTTCAACTAGAAAAGCATTATCACGTATCCATAAATCTAGCACAAAGATTTTTCGTGTGAGGGGTTGTGATAGATAGAATATACAACATATCATGGTACTTCAATGATCAACTTAAGTTTTTGATTTCATTTTGACGGGTTACAAACCCGGCCATGCAGTGATGGAACCTTTTGCGATAGCAACACATAGGCAACTAAGTGTAATGCATCCAATTCATAAACTATTGCACCCACATTTCCGCTATACCATGAACATAAACGCAGTAGCAAGACAAGTTCTTCTTAACGCTGATGGACTGCTCGAAAAAACTGTGTTTCCCGGAAGGTATGCCATGGAAATGTCGTCTGCTGCTTACAAGTCTTGGGTTTTCACTGACCATGCTGTTCCTACGGATCTCATTAAGAGGTATTTACATGTTTTACAATAATCATTTATCCTTAATAATCATGTTTATACAGGACTAAACCAGCATTTTGAATTATGTGGGCCAAACAGTGGATTTTGAATTAGGGGCGACCAACTATTCTATACACTAGCAAGAATATTAAGCCTGTTTGAAAAATTATTGTTTATTTACATGGGTCAAGTTTTAACCAGAGTCCTTTATTTACATGAATAAAATGGGCTCTATATGAACCTTAAAACGGTCTTTATTGTTAATTTTTCTTTGAATTATGATAAATTACTATAGATTTATAATAGTCAAAAGTTTGATTAACATTGACAATAGCTTCTATTTAAATTATAACAACACGTCTTGTACGAAACCGTCTCACCATGAAACGGGTTTATATAATAGCTCATTTCTTGAGTTGATTACTTTAAGATCATAAGTAAACGTTTTAAGGTTATGAGTAATCTATCTAAAATTATAAAAAGTGATTATATTAAAATTACAAGTGATCACTTTAACGTTATAAGTAGGGGTGTAAGTTCGGTGTTTGGTTTGGATTATACACAAATCCAAATCGAACCAAATTAAATTTGGTGTTGAATTTTTCAGTCAAATCCAAATCATTATTTTTTTAATCCAAATTGAACCAAACCGAATTTTAAAATTCCAATTCCAAATCAAACCAAATTAACCGAATAGCACCAAATTTCAATCCAAAACATTGACAAAAGCGTTCACTCCGACAAAATTTCCAACAATAAGTGCATTCATTACTACTTAAAGTGTTCTTTAAAAATAGACTAAAACAACTTAAAATGTTCATCAAACATCAAACAAATTTAAATGTTCATTACAAAACATAAATTACATAAATAGTTCACTCCGACACTCAATTGAATCATTAACAAGTTTCATTCAATCACCAACCACCAAATTAATTATTATGCTGCTGCTAGGGTTTATTTCCATTGGGCTTGGGCCGCCTCTTACTACTCACTCCCAAGAAATTTCGGTCTTGTACGATTTTTTCGGGCTTAAATCGAAATCGAACCAAACCAAATTTTTTTTTCAAAAAAATTGTCCAAACCAAACCATATTTGAAATATCACCAAACCAAATTTCTTATTCGGTTCGGTGTTTGCTTTTTCACCAAATTACTTACACCCCTAGTTATAAGTGATCATTTTAAGATAAAAAATTTATATTAGACTAGCCCAACAGAAATGATCTCACAGTAAGACTGTTGTGAATTATAAGGCATTTCACTCAATATAATATACTTATTTCAATAAATATTTTGAAGAAAAAATTATTAGCGAGTCGGATCGTGTTGGAGCGAGCTAAGATGGCCCATCCCAACAAAGCTCGTTTTACTTTTTTTAGCCCTGTCCAATCCAGCACATTGTACAGGTCTAGTCATGTGTTTGGAAAGGGGGACGGGCCTCCCCTGACCCATATAACTCCAGCCCGTTTACAGTTCCTAAACGGGTGAAATGTTATCATTCTTGATCAGGGGAATGGCAATAGAAGACTCAGAAAGCCCTCACGGTTACAAACTACTAATAGAGGATTACCCATATGCTAAAGATGCACTAGACATTTGGTCAGCAATCAAGACATGGGTAAAAAACTACTGCTCATTTTACTACAAATCTGTTACTACAAATCCGATGATATAATCTGTAATGACACTGAACTACAATCATGGTGGAAAGAGATCCGAGAAGAAGGTCATGGCGATAAGAAGACGAAGAATGGTGGCCGGAAGTAAAGACAATTGATGGGCTAATTGAAGTTTGCACCACCATTATTTGGGTGGCTTCTGCCCTTCATGCTGCGGTGAATTTCGGGCAGTACCCTTATGCAGGGTACCACCCACATCGCCCGAATATAAGTCGAAGGTTGATGCCAGAGCCAGGTAGCCCTGAGTATGAAGAACTAGAAACAGAACCTGATAGTGTGTTCTTGAAGACAATATCAAGCAAGTTACAAACTTTGCTTGGGATCTCATTGATTGAGCTTTTATCTCGGCATTCTGCTGATGAGGTAATACTATATCTAGTTGGAATTAGCCGCTACACTTACACTTACATAGTAACTAGTATTCATCAATCGATAATATATGCTTTACTTTATATTTCATTTGAGTAATTTGCAAATCACAACCTAAAAGTTAGGGCCTAGTGAATTACAACTTCAATTTTTTTTTTTTAGAAATTACAGTGTTCAGGCCAAATCACATAATTTCGACTATTTTAGTGGACGGAGTTTAAGGTTAAGTGGTTAGATTCAGTAATTTGACCTTAACGTTGTAAATTATGATACTTTGGATGGCTATAATTCGCAACGATCTTAGTTTTAAGAAGCGCGCCTCGTGCGCCTCGAGCTCAGGCTCAGCTGAAAACGCCTCGGTTGGGTGAGGCAAAGCCCACTTCAAGAGGCGTGCGCTTTCGATGCGCTTCACGCCTCGTGCGCCCGGTGCGCCTCCTTGTTGGGTTGGATAATTAACTTATTCTTATTTGTTCAAAAAAGAAACAAAACTAAAAACTCTAATTCACTGAATATGAAGTTCGAAAAATCGTTCCTTCATGGCATGCAAAGAATAACATAACTTTGTGAATTCTTCGTATTCTCATTACGATAGTTTTGTGCTAAAGTAGTGTTTGACGCAAGAATAATAAATGTTTTCAAGTTTGTTGATACTAAAATATAAATATCATGTTATTTGAAGTATTATATATGTTTTAAAATTGAATTTTAAGCTTTAGCGAAAAAGTGGGCCTCGCATACAAAAAGTTTGAGCCTTCGCCTTGCGCTTTGCGCCTAGGCTCGAAGGGCCTTTAGCTCTTCGCGCTTTTAAAACTAAGGCAACAATAAACATTCGAGCTATAACTGCAAAAACTTTAAGGTTATATTTCATGAATTAATCTTTTATTTATAAGAAAAAACATAATCAGGTGGAATTTCATTTGATTTGTCATAATAAATATTTTAAAAATATAAAAAGCTATGCCCAACTATACAAACAATTATATTGATAGTAATGTTTTGTTTGTATGAAACAGGTTTATCTAGGAAAAAGAGAGTGATGAATGGACAACAGATAATGTAGCATTACAAGCATTTGAGAAATTTGGAAAGAAATTGGAGAAAATTGAAGATGAGATTATAGAAAGGAACAAAGATGAAAGTTTGAAATATCGTGTGGGTCCCATGATGTTGCCATACACATTGCTTTATCCTTCAAGTGAACCTGGGCTTACTGGTAGAGGCATTCCTAACAGTATATCAATTTGAAGCTGAAATCATCATCATCCTACCTAGCTAGTATATATCGTTCATAGTAATCTATGAATAGGATCTAAGAAGAAAAGAATAGCGGCAACTCATAACCTTAAAGGAGAGTATGGCCAAAAGGAGTTTCCGGCTATTTGAAGCTGAAATCTCTACTTTTTATAGCTTTAGCTTGGAATTTGATTACTTATTCTCTATTTAATTTGATTTGTTTATGCTTGTTATGGAAAATAAAAAGCATGGAGCACTGATGGGTTATTAATTCATTTTGAAGTAAACTCGTAAGTGTAACATGAAAACTTTGACTATTTTTATGTTATTTTAGGAAATAAAAGGTCTGCTATAAATTAAAATTTTACTGAATGTTCTCACATATATATATATATATATATATATATATATATATATATATATATATATATATATATAAAATCCTTTGTGCAAGGATTAGCATTTTTCAACGGAATATTTAAAACACATTACAATTAGGATAATTATAACGAATTATGTCTAAAAAAGTGATCTAAGTAGAAAATTTCTTTGTGCAAATATCAATCGAAATATCTTATTTCCCAAAATGTAAAATGGAAACGTAAAAAAAAACGAAGGGTGTACATAATATAACATAATGTATAGTCATAGTTTGGATGGTATCTCCTAGGCTTATGAAGTGTGTGCATCTCATGTTTTTCTGATTATATATTGATATTCAGAATAAGTTCAGACTTGATTTAACGGCTAGTTATGATATGTAAATATTCTCCATGTTTTGGTTTGTTTTGTATTATAAACCCTTGTATTGTACTCGAGAAATGAGAGACATTTCCACAACGTGTCAAGAGGATTAGCAGAAATTGACTCATGTTGCTTGATCTTAGAGCCTCAACAATTTAAGAATAAAAATGTAGAAAAACTTGTTAAGATGTACAATGCAAGTGTATATATACCAAGTAAAATACATGGAAATTAGGTCTTTAGAGCGGAATATCGATTCCTTTTCCAACATCCACACCTATGGTTTGAAGAATTCCCTTGTTCATTATCTGACACAAAAAACACTCATCAATCAATCTAAGATAAGATATGAAGTAGATGATGAAACTACCGCCAAACCCCAGCCGCCCCTCTCTTTTTCTCTCTTATCTCTCTAAAAAAAACCCCAATATCTAAAGTTAGTTTGGGGCTATCAACAATCTTTAAAGGTTGATGGTAAGTCTCAATTTCTCCATTTTAAGCTTTTTGAATATGATTAGAATAAATATTTATCAAGGAGAGTTTATCTACTCATTTATTGGGTTGATTCTATTCATATATTGAGTTTTAAAGTCTCTCCTTGTGAGAGTTTGGAGTTATAATTTTTGTAATCGGTTGATTTGTTGATACAGATTAATGCGATAATACAGCAGACAAAAAAATTGCAATTATCATCAACTGCATCAAATTCAATTCTAGCTCAAAACTACAACAGATCGAAAGACTCTCTCGTAGAAGGTTGTATCAAACAATGATGTGGAACATGATATTCAGAATTGTCAAATCTCATACACAACGATCGTAGTTTTGTTAATTTAGAATTATATTTGGTTAAAGTTGCTATGTACTTGTTAATTTTTATCTCTAATGTAGATGTTATATGACTTTTTATTAATGAATCAGATATTATTAAAAAAAAAATAGAGTTAACATTGTACAACCCTTGGAAAGAAAGACTTAAGTAGGCAATAGTAAAAAAAAACTTAAAGTGCTCTTATAACAAAAAATACTTTTATTTAAGAATTCTAATTTTATTTTTGTCATTTCCACTTTTGCTATTATGATTTTCAATTTTTTGATTGACTATTTTGGTTTTCTAATACTTTTACGGTTTAGATTTTTATTTAGTTGAGAAGACCGAAAAAATTTAAACCGAATTAATTTGATTTGATACAAATTATGATAAAATTTGATTTGGATTCAGATTGGAAAATCAAAAATCGAAAATTTTGGTTTGATTTAGTTTTATAAAAAAATCAAACAGCAAATCGAATTTTCACCCCTATTTTTAAACAAGTATTAGTAAAATTAAAAGTAAATCATGAATGAGAAGAGCTTATCGTACAAGTTCGACGATGAATACTCCAATGAGGCCAATCATAGAGGCTCTTGAGTTCCAAATTTCAGCAGTCTTAGTGAACCCTAGAAATGGAGGCTTGAACTTTGGCTGTAGTTTTGGCACTTCCACCTGACAAAATTACTTATGTTACACCAATTCTAAAATTATATAAGCAGAATAAAGATTAGCCAAAAAAACCTAACTCTAAATAATATACACAGAACTTTAACTGGAGATATACAATCAAAAAATTTGTAGGGCTGAACTTGAAATACGCTGTGAAAATAGACTTTAAAAGTATACCGCGAGAGTCAAATCCCTATGTGACTTCGCCTGGAGTTAAATTTGAGTGATTTAGCTAGAACTATACTCATTACTCAACCAATATTACTATTTGAATTTCATCTAGATAATATTATGAGTTATGCTCTTACATTATGTTTGGATAGAGGAATTCGAAGAAAAACAAGTGTGGAGCTCGGAGTTAAGGCCAAGATAGTTGGAATATTTGTAAGTAAAAAGATTAAATTAGGACGAAAGTAAATAGAAACAATAACACAACAGTCAACAACAAATAACGTTCACCAACTTGGCTCCAATTTAAAATTTCTCACATGTGTCAACTGTCAAGTAATATCTATATACATTATACTAAGCAAAAAATGAATGACATAAGCAAACTCAAAAATTGATGAGTTGTCAACTTCTCAAGAAATTTTTTCCCTCGATTTATCAATGATGATGTCATTATTTGCTAATAAATTTTTTTTAACAATCATTATATGCTAATAAAAGTGTATGGAAAATATGTGAATTATCGTTATATTAGTTTTCATTAAATTGTTTAAATGAGATGTGTGTAACTTTTCATTGTTCAATACACAATATTAATTTGATAGCTTTGATTTTAGAAACCAAAAAATCCGTTCTTTGAAATAATAATTTGCTAACTTTCATTTTGGAAACAGAAAGTAAAAATTTGTCACTTACAATCTTATATAGTGATCAATAATATTAAAAATAACATTATTTAACATCATACATAACTTAAAAAAAGTATTTTTAAAGTCAAAACTAAATTAAATATTAGCTATTATATGCTATTAATAATTCATTGAAAATCAACAACCAATAATTTACAAATTATTTTCTTTGTATTTTTAGAATAATGTAAAACAATAAAATAAAAAAATCGTGCATCGCACGGGGATTATCTGGTAATTAACTAAAATAAAATAAAAAATTTTGTGAGAGACCAACTCTAATTGGGTGGCCCATCAAGGAAAATATAGAATAAGAGTAACCCAAATTCTTACTTGAGACCGTCTATACAATAGACGTCTCAAGTTTTGGGGCTAGCCCAATTTATAAATTAAAAAAAAAACTAAATGGTGACTTTGTAAGTTAAAGGGGTGATTAAACTCTAATGGATTGGATCTGAGAGGCGTCTCTTAAAAAGACGGTCTCTCAGGAAACTTGTTGTAAGTAACTTCTCTTCTCCATACAAATCATGATAATCAACCATGATCAAAGATTTCCAAACAAATTTTGAGCCAAACAACATTAACTCAAGTCACAATTGCAACAAAAAAGGAAGGGGAATGAAGGGATTATTTAAATCCCAAGTCTCTGTGTACTCAAAATAAATGGATATATATGAAAGGAAAATTTACCTAAAATAATCCAACCTATTCATGATTTTCCTACAATAATTCCACCTGTTGATTAACCATGAATAATCTCAACTTTAAAGAGGTATTTGCCTAGAGTAAACTTAGGTAACCCGATGACCTGCTATAGTAGGTAATTCAACAAAAAATTAAATTGAGAATTAATTTAAAATTAGAGAAAAAAATTTGAAATTTTACATAAAATTTTCTAAATAATAAAAAAATTATAAATTTTTTTAAACATTTTTTAACATTTTTTTCGACATTTACTTTAATTTATTATTTTTTTTAAAAAAATAAAACTTGCTATATCAAGCTATCCGGTCACCGAGTTTACCTTAGGAAAATACCCATCAAAGTTAAGATTATTTGGGATTATTTGAGATTATTGTAGGAAAATCACAAATAAATTGAATTATTCTAGGCAATTTTTCCTATATCAAATTCAATTACACCCAACTCATAAGAATAAAACCTAACATAGCCCCTTAATAACAATCATAACATTACTAATGTTTACAGATTCATGGGTTAACCTAATTAAGCCCCTAAATAACAATCATAACAACTACAAAGTAATACAAACAGGCCAAGATTCTATGATTAAGTCAAGTACAAGAGTCATATTTAGATTAAATTTGATTTATTCTTTGAATTTAAGCAATAATTGGGATTGGGATTGAAATTGAAAAAGGGTACTTACGCCAGAAGGGAGCTTGGCAGCTTGGACAGTGAAGGAAGTTACGTGTCTACGGCGAGGAAGTGGTGGAAGTCGGGATGAAGAAGGAAAGTGACGAGCGAGATTGAATGCGGTTGTTGGAGGCAGAAATGCGGATGAAGGAATCGCAGCCATTTTTGTTCACTCTCTTAGGCTCCAAGCATTAGCCCAAATAATGAGTTTGGTTTAAATCTACTTACAATCCAATTTTGTGGACATCATTCTTCCACATTCCACATTTTACAGAAAATTGGAGCTATAGTGGTGGTCCCATCACTTCAAAGTTAAAACACAAATTCTAAAATGAGGCGGTTTTCTAAAATGATTGGAGTAGTCGGATGTGCATTAGTGTATTTATTACGTTAAAACTGATTATTTATAACTTTAAAATGATTATTTATTGTTAAAAGTCATAACTTTTTATAGTGATCACTTATAAATCTAGTATTCTTAATTATAGTAATAGGCTAATCATATGAATTTGTCTAATGATAGACAATGTTATACAAAAACTTGTTGAACTTTATAAACACTTGGAGTGATTGCACGTTGTTCTCACCTAACTTCATCTTCTTGGGCTTGTATAGAGTGTCTTGTTAAACCTTTTTTTTTTTGTGCAAAAAGAAAGCAATGCTTTTTGAAAACTCTCTCTATGTTTTGCTAAAGCATTGCATTGGGAAGTATTTGGAAGATTTTTGGAATCTATAGTCTAATTATAATCATTAATTTAGTATTTTCGTATAAAGCTAGGCTTAAAGGGAAAGGTGGACAAATCATATTTGTGCATCTTCAAACGCTAGAGTAAACAAAAACACGTATAGTCAATGAAACCCCAAACAAAGTGAACCCAACATAGAGAGATGAGTGACACCAAGACTGCATTAGAGAAGGTACCAGCAATCATAACACAAGTTGGACCAGGGCTAAGCCATTAGATATAAATAAATAAGTAGCGAAAAAAAATTAAGTAAATAAATTTAAAAGCTATCTAGAACAGAAAGAGGTAAGTGATGTAGGAATAAATGAAAATATTGTAAATTATTCTATTACCGTTATTAGCTTAGCTGATTTTATTTTATTTTCCTAGATTATTTGTTTCCTAAGTTAGAAGATTAGCTTGTATATTTATAGGGCTGTAGTTCATCATTATCAATTAATACAAACAGTATTCATAAACCCTAAACAAATTTCTCAACCTTTATTCCGCATTATCATATCTTTCATGGTATCAGAGCCGAAGGTATTTTCCGGGACTGACAACACTTCTCGGTAATCATCATTTACCCTTAACAAACCAACCAAACACAACCAACCCTACAATGGCCGAAACAAATCCAAACCCAAATCAACAACTCATTACTTTAGAACAAATGGAGCACATGTTTAATTTGTTCAAACAGATGCATCAGCCGAGTACTCAAACCGAAATCATTTCACCCGAATTAAAAATTGTCGAAAAATTAAATCATCAAAATTACATAAGTTGGTGCAAGATGATGCACATTGCATTGGACTGTAGGGGTCGTCTCAGTCACATCATTGACGAGCCCCTAAGCCCTACGGATCCCTCATACAAAACCTGGAAACAGAAGGACTCCATTGTTTTATCTTGGATTATTTCAAACATAGAAACAGATCTCATAAACCAGTTCTTAGACTATACGAGTGCAAGGGATTTATGGAAGGGGATCGAAATCTTGTTCAACAGTGGGACAGACGAACTCCAGATCTTCGATTTGAGTTGTCAAGAAAATAATCTCAAACAGATTCGAGATTCTCTTGAGGATTATTACGGAAAATTGATAACAATCTGGAAGGAGGTGGATCGAAGACAGCCAAATCCCATGGTTCATGCAGAGGACATAACTATTTTTAACACTTTTATATAAAAACAACAATTATTTCAGTTCTTGGCTGGGACAAACGACTCGTTTGACAAGGAAAAAAGGGATTTGTTAAACTTAGAACCCCTTCCCACCGTAGATGTAGCCTACGCCACTATTCATCGTGAGATCTCAAGGCGTGGGATAATGACCCACACTTCATCATCGGGAAAGGTTCCCTCAGAGATTGAGAGTGGGTTGGCCGTTAAACACCACCGGTCGGATTTCTCCTCATTCCGGCGTGAAACTGAAGACAAAACTCACCTTAAGTGTAGTCACTGTGGAGGAAATCGACACACAAAAGAAGGATGCTTCAAGTTAAACGGCTTCCCGGAGTGGTGGGAGGAGTACCGGCAGCGGAAGGCCGCCACCAAGACCCAGGTAAACCGGACCGGCGGCAAGGCCAACAAGGCCACCTGTGTCCTCCACCATGACAACATTAATGACCAAGCCCATTTATCAGAAGCAAAGGAGAACAATAATGAAGGTGAACTAGAGAAAGATGAAAATGGACCAGAAGAGAGAGAAATTGGGTGGAATGAAATGAAATACCTGCCAAAAATAACTTTAAATATTACTCCACCAAACCGGCCTACTACTCCTAGAAACCCTCTTCCCAATACCCTACTAACCTCACAAAAAACAAAAACTTTAAATAAAAACCCACCAAACCCCACTCACCCTAAAAACCCACGTCCCAATACTCCACCAACCCCACATAAGTTAAACACTTTTAATAATACCCCACCAAATCCCACTAACTCTAAAAACCCACGTCCCAACCTAAATAATACCCCACAAACCCCACAAAACTTAAAATCCCCACGGCCCAATTTGAACCCACGCATAACCCATCATTTTGGGCTTATGTGTAAGCCTTCTTTTCCATCCCAGTGATATTTGATTGCGGAGCCACGGATACTATGATTTTTGACCCTCGCGATCTTTTATCTACTAATCCAAAAACACGTACCTACATTCAAACAGCCAATGGGGAATGTGTAAATGTTGATCAATCTGGGCTCGTTAATATTTCTCCGTCTCTAAATTTAAAAAATTGTCTTTTAATTCCGAGTTTATCTCATAAACTGTTATCTATTAGTCAGCTGACTCGGGAATTAAATTGTACTGTGCTTATGTCCTCTTCTGATTGTATTGTGCAGGATGCTCGGACAGGGAAGATTATTGGGCATGGTACTGAACGAGAGGGATTATACTATGTGGATGAGGCGATTCAAATTGGTCACACTTTGCTTGCTAATGGGTCTCCTGAACATCAGTTATGGACTTGGCACCAACGTCTTGGACATCCATCATTAGGGTATCTAAAACGTCTATTTTCGTCATTTAGTAATCATAATGTAGTCTTGGACTGTGAAGCTTGTGTTCTTGCGAAGAGTCACAAACACTCATATTTTCCTAGTAGTAGTCGTAGCAGCGAACCTTTTGTTTTGATACATTCTGATGTGTGGGGCCCAACTCCTGAGTTTAATAAACAGAACTTTTCATATTTTGTCTCCTTTATTGATGATTGTACTAGAATGTGTTGGGTGTATTTTTTGAAACATAAATCTGAAGTTTTCGATGTGTTTGTTAAATTCTACAATATGATTGTTAACCAGTTCAAAATTACACCCAAAGTCCTTCGATCTGATAATGGGGGGGAATACATAAATCACCATATGGAACACTTCTTTACCACCCATGAAATCATACATCAAACCTCTTGTCCACATACACCACAACAAAATGGGGTCGCTGAAAGGAAAAATCGTACTCTCCTTGAAGCCCATTTTCCACCCTATTTTTGGCCCGAAGCCGTTGCATCAGCCACATATCTCATAAACAGACTACCCTAAAAAATCCTTAACTTCAAAACACCTCTTGAAACCCTCCAAACACACTTCACCATACCCAGTACCCACTCATTACCTCCCCATATCTTTGGTTGTGTTGTCCATGTTCACCTTCCCAAACCTATGAGACATAAACTTGAACCCCGGGCTGTCAAATGTATCTTTGTAGGCTATGGTGTCAATCAGAAAGGGTATCGTTGCTTCGACCCAACACAGAATAGACTATACACTACTTTGGACTGTGACTTCTTTGAGACGTCCTACTTCTACTCCCAGCTTCGTCCTCAGGGGGAGACTACATGTGATGACTTAAGTTGGCTTACTTATTCTGTTTCTGATGATCTAGACCTCAAATAGCAAGTAGGTAATCCCACAGATATTGCCACTAAAAACATAGTTTTTCTTCCTCCTCAGGCTACGCCTACCCTATCTAATGCATCCCGTGGTGTAGAGGTGTTGTCTGAATCCCAAGAGGTACTAACTGAACCCCCTATTGTTGATGATGATCTATCTGGTGCTACTAAATCTCCATGCAGGTATGAATTGCCTCCAAGGAGGACAAGAGGTGTTCCTCCAAAGAGATATGATTGGAATTTGAGTCGCAGAGATCGCGATATCCTATTGGCCGAGATGAAGGGAATAATTTGGCTCAAACAGCAAAAGCCTTCCAAACCAGTCTTTACTCCAGTTTCGTCCCTCGAAACACTAATAAAGCTCTCCAGGATCCAAAATGGCGAAAGGCGACGGAGGATGAGATCTTAGCTCTCAAGAAAAATAACACGTGGGAAAGATGTACACTGCCTGTAGGAAAGAAAACTGTGGGTTGCAAATGGGTGTTCACAATAAAATATCATGCTGATGGGAGTGTTGAAAGATACAAAGCTCGGCTCGTTGCGAAAGGGTACACCCAAACCTATGGTATTGATTACTCTGAAACCTTCTCTCCTGTTGCAAAAATTGACACCATAAGGGTTCTGTTCTGAATAGCTGCTAATAAAGACTGGCCTTTACATCAGTTTGATGTAAAGAATGCATTTCTTCATGGAGAGCAAAGAAGAAGTGTATATGCATGCTCCACCTGGGTTCTCGGGTGAATTTGCTCAAGAAGAAGGATGTAGACTTAGACGAGCTCTATATGGTTTGAAACAATCTCCAAGGGCGTGGTTTGGAAGGTTTACTACAGCAATGAAGAAATTTGGTTACAAACAGAGTAACTCAGACCATACTCTGTTCTTGAAGAAAGTGAATGATAAGATGACATGTCTGATTATTTATGTATGATATGGTTATAACAGGGGATAACGAAGAGGAGATTAAGGATCTGAAGGAGAAACTCTTTAAGGAATTCGAAATGAAAGACTTGGGAAACTTGAAATACTTCCTTGGTATAGAGGTGTTTCGATCAAAGAAGGGAATCTTGATAAACCAGAAAAAGTATATCTTGGACCTACTTGTTGAGGTAAGGATGCATGACTGTAAATCAGCAGATACTATTGTTACAAACCACAGACTTCAAACCTTACCTGAAGGAGAACCAGCTGACAGAGAAAACTGTCAGAAGTTAGTGGGAAAACTCATCTATCTTTCTCATACCAGACAAGACATAACATATGCAGTGGGGGTTGTAAGTCGGTTCATGCATTCACCTCAAGCACGACACTTGGAAGCTGTTATCATAATCTTGAGGTATTTGAAGGGTACAAGTGAGAGAGGAGTATTCTTTGGGAAAAATGGTCATCTTGATCTAGTAACTTATACCGATGCCGATTGGGCAGGAGATCGGGATAGTAGGAAATCTACATCAGGATACTTCACTCTTATAGGGGGTAACTTGGTTACTTGGAGAAGTAAGAAACAGAAAGTGGTTGCATTGTCAAGTGCAGAAGCAGAGTTCAGAGGAGTAGCTAAAGGGATAACAGAAATTTTGTGGCTCAAGAAACTTCTGTGTGAGTTAAACTTCCCATCATCAGAGACATGTACCTTGTTCTGTGATAATAAAGCAGCCATTGATATATCAGAAAATCCCGTTCAGCATGATCGAACCAAGCATGTGGAGATAGACAGACATTTTACAAAAGAGAAATTGGAGAACAAGATTATTCGCATCCCTCATGTGAAATCTGAAGATCAACTAGCAGACATCCTCACGAAAGCAGTTTCAGCAGAAGTTTTTGAGACTACATTATCTAAGTTAGGCATTGGAAACCCCATGACCTAACTTGAGGGGGAGTGTAGGAATATATGAAAATATTGTAAATTATTCTATTGTCGTTATTAGCTTAGCTGATTTTATTTTATTTTCCTAGATTATTTGTTTCCTAAGTTAGAAGATTAGCTTGTATATTTATAGGGTTGTAGTTCATCATTATCAATTAATACAAACAGTATTCATAAACCCTAAACACATTTCTCAACCTTTAATTCCGCATTATTATATCTTTCAAGTGATAGGAAAGATAATCAACGGTCTAAGAAACGGATTTGGCACCTCTAACTACTCATAACCCTGCTGTCAGGTTATCAAAGAGGTGCAACTCACACAAACTGATCTTTATTTGCTCAACCCGTGTTCTTTTAGGTCTACCTCTACATCTCTTACCTTCCATTATAAGGCTTTTCACCATTTTTACGGGCGCGTAAATAGTCCTTCTCTTCACATGTCCAAACCACTTCAACTTATTTTCACGCATCTTTGTCGATAGTGGGGCAACCTTTAGCCTCTCCTTCAACTCATGGTTCCTGATTATGTTTATTCTTATGTGCCCACACATTATCCTCAACATTTGCATCTCTGCTACGTCCATTTTTTTGTCTAACTATCTTCTTAATGGGAGGCCAACAATTCTGCCCATATAGTGATTGCAACTCAGTAAAGTTTACTTTTCAGTTTAGTAGGAAACTTCTTATCGTGGTCACTTCCAACTTGGTCAACCTGCTTGTATTCAATGAGTTTACATCCTCAATGATCTCTTATTACTCTGGATAACATATGTTAAGTACTTAAACTTGATCGTACGTGCAACAACATTCCAATGGTCACCTTGGAGTTACCTTGACCATTGGAGTCACCATAATGCTCTATCCCATTGAAATTCCATTTTATGTATTTTGTTCATTTCTATTTAGAGTATAATGAAAGTAACAAAGATGTGAATATTAAGATGAATGTGTGGACGCATCAAATATTGTGAAAAAGTCTTGGGATTGTATCTATTCTGCAAAGATATGAGTAAGTAGATTAAGAAGGTTTAAACATGTGCAATTGAAGGCCATAAATGCATATGAGAGAAGAGTAAAAAACATCACAATTAATAGAAAGAGAAGTCGTTGTAGGCCCTAAAACAACATAGGAAGACCAAATTCAGATTAAACTGAGCGAGGGACAAAGCTAGTTAGACAAATCGATAAACCATTTGTAGTTTTCATAACCATGTTTGATGTTTGTGTTTGTATAATTGTTATCTTTAGTTATGTTGCTTGTATATAATTTTATGTTAGTCTTGCCTTGTCTTGTCTTATTGTGTCTTATCTTCACTCTCTTTCACACGTATTTACTAAGTGATAGGTGATATCATTATGAAAGCAATTTCTTCTTCAGTTAAATAGGATAAGTGATATCATTGTATCTATGTGAATAAAATCATACATGGAAACATTAATAATTTTATGTGGGACTCTTTTAGCATGTTATTAAATCTTCAAATAGAGATGCATGCAATGGATTTAATTGAGTTTTAGACTCCCCCTTCTTTGTGAGTTCTATGTTCCTCAATGAGATGGACAAATCTTTTGATGCGTCACGTGCACGTGGAATGTGTAGATAGAAGGGACACAACAAAAACTAGTCCCATTATGACATGGCACACCTAGCATCATTAGATCATATGTTGCCTTAAGCTTCATGTTTATTTATTTATTTATTACTTCCTCCGAATCAGTTTAGACGTCCCATTTTCTTATTTGGCAAAACCATACCAATTTTTTTTGTAGTGGAGATTATTATTATTATTATTATTATTATTATTATTATTATTATTATTATTATTATTATTATTATTATTATTATTATATTTTTATTATTATTTTTAATTTTTTTTTGAAAAGGTAATAATATAAAACTTCAAAGAGGCTTCAGCATGAGAACAAGTTGAGCACACTTCGTTCACTGTCAGTGTTATTATTATTATTATTATTATTATTATTATTATTATTATTATTATTATTATTATTATTATTATTTTAATAATAATAATTATTATTATTATATTTCATTTCAAAAAATTAACTAGTCTGTTACTTCAAAAAATAATAAAAAAAAAAAAACTAGTTTGCATCAGATTAGAAACCACGACTTAAAGCAATACGCCAATACCTGCCTACCAACTGCCCTGACATACACTATTGCTACGCTTCAAATTCTGGCATATATTATTATTATTATTATTATTATTTTTAATTTTCGGCATGTATTTGTATGTTCAATAAAATAAACGGATCGGGTCGGATTGGGTCGGGCCTATGGGCCCGGCCCATTTAAATCCCGGCATCTATTTTGTGAGGCCCGATCCGGCCCGGCCCGTTTCTACTAAAACCCGTATCCGGCCCATTGCACAGGCCTAGTTACAACACCTTATGTTCTCCTCAAGTACTAAAGAGAACGCTGAAAAAATCAAGTAACAGAATCACTAACAATGCAACCGATTGTCTAATAGAACCGCTAACAATATCAACCAATCCATCAACTGTTTTTCTTCCAATATCCCCATCCTACGTGGATCATAGAATAAAAAGTGTGCATAAAGTGGGAGTTTGGGTATAATAGAGCATAACTTCAAGCAATAAACCATTGACAACTTTTCACGACTGAACTCTCAAGTCTGAGCATCAACTTTATTTTTTTTTACTCACAAAAAAATATACACACATTGTTTAGACTTGAGAGTTGAGACCATGTACATAATGAACCCTAATGCAAGATATCGAATCGGCTTCTCAAGTTGGCCATCACCACTAGAACATTAGTCCATGATCTAGAGACAGCTTTAGCTGGCCATCGTCAACCACAATCACGGCTGTATAGTGTATACATTGAGGTCATTTTGTGTTGAGACATACTTTCATTTATAACAGAATTAGCATGTTGCTCGAAGTAGAATCATAAAAGCAAAATTCACAACCTTGGATTGTCGAAACACTAAAAAATGCCTGCTGAACGTGATGAAGGGAAGTACATCAACCATTTTACGTGATTATGTGACCTTCATGTTCGTTAAGATGGCATGAAGATTAACAGCCACTGCAGCAACATGTCGAATTCGGACATGAATTCTGGTTAAAAAAGGATGAAAGCGGAAATTTTCCAATTTCTTAAATTTACAAATTCTTTTTTTGTTTGTTTTTTTTTTTTTTTTTTTTGCCCTGTGTCCTAAAATCAATGGGGCTCGAAAGGTGACGCCCACAAGAACAATCAACTAATGCAACTAATGAAGCCATCTATCAAATCTGAAAGCATGGCGGAGTCACAGGGGGGTTTACATTATGGATGAATTGCTTCAAACTTGTATATGCAAAGAACATTTTGAGTACTAGCCAAGCAAAAATCTGAATACATCGCTCAGGGTTATAATGCCTTCAACACGCTTGCTTCCGGCTTCAACGATTACAAGCCTCCTGACGCCTGAAGCAAAAGCAAAAAAAATACTAGATTTTAGAAGCGGAAGTGGTTTTACCACAACCGTATTCGCGGTTTTACATTGTATTACACATACCTGGATTTGCAAGCCGCTCCATGATCTTCTGCAAGGGGTCTGAAGACAAGCACATCTGACATCTTTGACCATTGAATACTCCACAAGGAGAGCTAGCATCTTGTCCTAATTGAAGTGCCTGCAAGGCAGTCACACAGTTCAAAAACATGAGTACAAGATCAGAAGCCTTGTTACTCCAGAGACCACGATATATACCTGATGAATATTCATTTCATCAAGACGAATTTGTGCGTACGCTCTGTCTTTTGCTAAAGAAGTAATATCACTAACAAAGAAAAGAAGGAAATGCTATCAGATAGATTCCAAAAAAAAATACAACACATTAAACATCCTAAACTGTACAAGCAACACCAAATACCTCCGAGAATATAAATCCAGCAATGAGTCATTGTCATCAACTATGGGCACTGAACTAACATCCGCTGCAAAATCACCACAAAGCTAGAATCATATGGATAAGCAAAAAAATAGAGTTTTCAAGAAACATCGTTATTTTTTGAGCAAAAAAAATGATCAAGAGTAAGACGCTGAATATAAGCCCAGGATGAAGTAAGGTGAGAACAGCGTTCCATCACCCCAACTGTTTTTAAGTGGCTACTGGAGTTAGGGGGTCAGATTTACTTAATCTCACACTTGTAATAACAAAGAGGTTTCCCATTTAACCACGTTGAAACCACCATCTACAATTTCACAATAACGAGAGCGTACATTATTTTAGAACAGGTTCAAGCATTATCTGAAACCAAAGAATTATATAATCTTGAATGAAGCTAAGTGAGTTCTAAAAACTATACATGCTTTCTTGCACACAAACAACCCATCTAATCTACAAAAACAACAAACGGCAGCAATCACCTTGCACAAGCAAAGACAAGGCAGCACCAAGAGTAGCATTTTGTCTCAACATAGCAAATGGTGGTGGACTTGATTCCCCAATCTTGGGAACCCAAGTACCCAAAGGAATTGAACAGATAGGTTGCTGGAGAATAGGCAAAGAGTTACTAGAGTGTTTAAAATGTCTGCAAATACCTGAAAAAATAGGACTGTAAGCAGAAGGTACTTGCATCGAGCTAAAATGTAGAATTAGAAATCGTGAGATGGGTACTAGAAACTTACACTTCAGAATGCCAGACAAGGAAGCAAGATGTAGCAGCTGAGGGAATGAACCATCTGGTGATGAGGAATGTATAATTGGAACGGTGGAAATTTTGTTTTGCAAAATCTTCACAGCCACATCTTTCAAAGAATCATAAGGGCCAGCCTGCACATTAAAATGAAGATAAGCGAATTTAGCTAAATATGAGAGCGCTAGCCCACCATATATGAAAAAGAACAGGAAAACATGGCATACTATTATGAAATAACATTCATCATTCGTTTAGAATCTTTGAAAAATGACCTTTGCTATAATAGGAGAAGAGAAAAATGAGGAAAATATACAGCCATATATCTAATGACTAATATACATGGTTGATAAGTAGAAGTACATGTGAAAGATCGGTACCTTAATTAAAAAACCAAACACAAAGGCCATATCATTCACTAATAGCATAATTAAATTGAGTAACATTCAATAGAGTTATTCGAGTTTCAAGAAAGAGTTATCCATAATCCCATATTCGGCATAAGAATGACCGCTAACTCAGAGTGTACAAAGCCAAATGCCAACTGATTTCTTTTAGAGCAAGAACTATCACTCATACACCATTTCTTGATCATGGCAGACTCCAATTGGCATTTTGATCGGATTACAGTCCAATCATGTTGGTCGGATCATTTCGATAGATCACTTTATCAATTAGATATCGGAATTGGGTTGATTCGGTTCCTAATCGGGGAATTGGGTTGATTCGGTTCCTAATCGAGCTTATTCAGATACACTGTCATATATATCTTATTATGATAAAACATTATCTATCAAGTAATTTTGCTTACAAGGCCATTTAGTTTGGTTCGATCATTTTGGATTGTAATTAAGGATAACTTTGAAAGTATATTTTTGGGTACAATTCAAGTTCGGATTGGTTATTTCAGATCGTAATCAAGCTATTTTGTTTGTCTATCTAATTGTTAATAATCAATTATCATCAGCAAGCAACGAACTCAAAACTACTGTCAAATATTAAAAGAAAATCACTATTCCTCCCAAAACACACAAGCCAGTAATTACAGAGTATTGAGCATTAAGTAACTACCATTTCAGGAAAATTAAAATAAAACTACAAAAATTCTTTGAATCTTGCACGAATTTTCCGTTATGTCCTTAATATCAAATTAATTACTAGATCTAAATTTCAAAACACAAGCTGCAAACATCAACAATATCCAATTGAAAACCTCAATTAAGTTACATGCTTAAATCAAAAGATGTAAATAAATAGGTAAAGCCACAAACCGGACCACCAAAGACAGCTTCAAGAGCTATAGGCTTCCACACTTACATTTACAAGCTGTCGGGCATATGGCCTCCCACTACCCTCAGTTTGTCTATTATTACGAATTTTTCCATCTTTCCATGCCAAAATTGTATGAGTCTCCAGCTCTTCTTCTGTCAAATTTGAGCCATGATTCCCAAGCTGTAAAATGTACATTAATGATCTTAGAAAAAATGAACAGAACCAGATCCAGATAACTAAAAACAACAACAGCAAACCGAAAAGAACTGCTATTAAAAGCAACAAATAGAACAATGCTTTTGTCAAGGCAGCTACCAGAAAATATCACAGGATACAATAAGTAATCAGCTGTCTAAGGTTTAGAACATAAAAAGCGGATCTTGATGGATTCACTTCAATGAATATTTTCAATAAACTAGCTGTTTAAATGTCTACTTATACACAAAAATTACATTACCCTAGTACCATAAATTTGAATAGAATACGTGTATGAAGCATGACATCCAAGGAAAATTTAATTATATTGTAGAGCTTCAGCCTTATTGAAGGATGTCCAACAAGTTTAATCAGACAAGATAATAGAAACTAGACACCTCATTAACAAATAAAAATTGAGGCAAAGGGTATAGAAAACACATCTAAATGCAAGCACAATCAGTTATTATTTCTTGACCCAAGGGATGGTCTCAAAAGAACTTTCTATATATCAAGAATGCTGAAGAAAAGTTTGCAACATGTTGTCAAACTGCAAAGGACAGCCTTTCTTTTGTCACATTTTTGTGCCCCATTTTTTCTTTGCTCTCCTCACATAAACTTCACAACAGTATTGGGAGACATTACGTCTCTTATTTCGTTGGGATCAAGGATTTATAGTTCTTTAGTTTCGGATTATAATGAACTATATTAAAATGACTTATTAAATCATGTGCACTTCTTATTTTATGTGAAGTTGCACATAACGTTTGCTACCAAAGGTTAATCAAAAAAAAACTCTTGGTTAGTGTTATTACTAAAAAGGGTAAAAATACATATATCCGGCCCCTAAACCCCACCCTAGGTGGGAGCCACTTAATGGCATTGGAGTAATGTAAATTGGTGGGACTGTGGGAGACGCTAAATTTGAAAGATTTCCGTGTTTGGTCTCCCTCAACATGACTAGGATCCCAAAATCCCACAAGAATCATTACTAAAGAATAAGTGATCACAATTTAATGATATCCAATGCATCTGATGAAAAACTCACAACAAAAGTAATAATTAGTGCATGATTCATAGGGCTTGAAAAAAAAATAAAGCAAGTGTCCCATACCTCTCTCAAAATTAGGATGAAGTCGATTGCACTAAGAACTCCAACAAAATGACCCTTGCCAAAATCCCATAAAGGAGCAACAGGAACTCCCTGAAGATTAAACCAAAACCAACTAAATTTATACAAGACCAACATGAAAATTGTCATCGAGTAAGAACTTTGTGGACATCAAAAAGGAAATAAAGAGACTAACAACCATTAAAAAGCACACAAAAAATTAGAAAGTAGTGGCCTTCCCATTAGTTTTAAACTTATTGAAATTGATAGAATATAGGAAGACACTACAAGAGCTATTGAGGTGAAAAAAGGAAAAAGGGCAAAGGTAAGGGTAGCTCACAAACTTTCCATAAGGTCCAAGAGGAGGTGTTATAAGTTTTGGTGAACCATAAAAGGAATAATCATAATAATTATAATAATTATGATAATTATAATAGAGTATTTGTTTCCATAAAATATGCAAGTTTAAGTATATACTATCATGTATTCTCAAATCAAATCTACTATGTCCTTGGATTTGGAATATATAGGAGGAACATTTGCATTGAAAACACTTACTTCACCTATTCCAATAACGATGTTGCTTAGTATAACATAAAATTTGAGAAAGAATTGTTGATCCCTCTAATGATAAACTAAATAGGAGTATAAGTTTTTGAAAAGAAGTTCTCCTTCACAATCCAGGAGAATGAAAGATCAGCTCTGCCAAGCCACATATTTGATTCCTATATCTTTTGAAACCCAATGAAAGCTCTACAGTCTACACAACTTAGCATTCCTATATTTTAATTAATATGGAATTAAATCATTCACAACTGTTTTCCTGGAAGAACAATGCAAGATATCAAAAAACTATAGCAAGTTTTTACCAAGTCAACAACGCTTCCAGACACAAATAGGCATGAAATATTGACATTCCATTTCTCCCTGTCACACAAGAGTTAACTTACCCAACAAATGCTAAAAAAAACAAGTAAAACCATTTTAGCAATGCACTGGAATCTTCGAACCATGGTGCAAAACGCGGTCGCGATTGCGGTCACAATCGCGGATACGGAAAATATTCGGTTATCGCGAAACGGGTCGCGATTGTTGTACAGAATTATGTTTTTTAATTTGCTTTTAAATTAATTTTTTTAGTAATTTATATTTCAATTTTTTTGTCATTTATCTTGAAATACTAATTAAAATTTGTACTTATACGTTTGAAAAAATATAATTACAATTTATACACATATACAATTTTTTTAATAATAATTAACACATGAGTACTACAAAAGAGTGTATGACTAACAATAAAAAATCTATTTCAAAAAAAACAATTAAAAGTAAAAATACAAAACTTTAAATACTTTAATAATTAAAATTTTACACACCCCCTCCCCCCTACAGAATTATGTTTTTTAATTTGCTTTTAAATTAATTTTTTTTAGTAATTTATATTTCAATTTTTTTGTCATTTATCTTATAATACTAATTAAAATTTGTACTTATACGTTTGAAAAAGTATAATTACAATTTATACACATATACAATTAAAAAAATTTTAATAATAATTAACACATGAGTACTACAAAAGAGTGTATGACTAACAATAAAAAATACATTTCAAAAAAAACAATTAAAAGTAAAAATACAAAACTTTAAATACTTTGTTGTGCACACAAGCAAATCCTAGAGGTGTAACATGAGGTGCATGAGCCACAGGGATAGGCGAGCCTCAAACTCAAGCGTGGGGCTGTTTAAAAAAAGATTCTAGTAGGCAGAAAGGAGCCAATAAGATGGTAAATTTGTTGTGCACACTGCTCAAAGCATAGTTAGCAGCTCACTGACAAAGTCTTATGAAGCCACTTTAAATCATAATTTGTGAGCAGATTAGATTTTCTCAGACCATTCAACCCTAGTGTCCAACACTCATCAAAAAGTTTAGGAGATAGTTAAAACAAAATTTCTTAAATTCCAATTGTCTCCATCCAATCATACAACAGAATAATAAAAAGGAGCCGCTCTTAAATAAATCTTCCACCTCATATGTTCTTTAATGATAACATATTTGATTTGTAATAATCCAAGTCATCTACCAAAAAGGCAGAAACAAAAACAAACTCCACATGACTTGGTTGGCTTGCAGCTAGAACACTTCAGAATAAATGAAGCCTAAAAACTCTTGTGTCCACTCTTCTTCAAAACAAGTTGACCCTATCCCAACAACTGTGCTGCTTCAATACACAGGAACAAGTATCAACGCTGAAGCATTATTATAGTCATTTGTATCTTAATTTATTATAAAACCTATGATTGATGGCGCAGAGATGTGAGCGTATTTGTCATGAGCCCTTCTTCTATAATTAGAGCTAAAATCATCTCCCAAATAGCTTATGTCATTTTTTATGAAGAATTTTTTGCTCCAAAATGACATGATAATGCATTATTATTGTCATTCTTATCTAATTTATTATACTACAATTAGTGATGTAAACGAGCAAGTAATATAATTTGAATTAACCAATACTTAGTTACATATTAATTCTAAGTTGAAATTAGAAATTAATTATTAAATATTATTTTCTCAATCTATTTTAGAAAAACTGGTATCACCGTGCATTTATGCACGAGTACGAACCTAGTTTTGTATATAGATGAAACCCATTTAAATCCCTCTAAATCGGATAATTGAATTATAATATAATTAAATTCCTCCCCAATTGCAAGCATCAAGTTCTATCTTCAATCAGCTTCTTTCACAGAATCTTCACACGATTAAGTTTTAATGGTGCCTATAATGCACATTTTCCAACAAATTTTTCTAACAAAACCTATAAACTAATCCACGACATTTTCCCATCTCATATTTCCTACAATAGAGGCAAAGTCGCTGAAAAAACACATACTCACAGCCATTGATCTCAAACTGGATTCCAAATTTACAAAGAGAAATAAATGCCTCTCATTTTCACACAACGGTCTCCCCATATAAAACATACTTTGTGATTATTTTATAATGCATATTTACATTTACTACAAGTTGGGAAAGACAAGACAAGGGATGTCAGAAATTATTTTATAGGACACCATCACAGTAGGCGTTGAATCGAGTGTAAAAAGGGATTCTAGATAATGATAATGCTAGCTACATCATCTAAGCAAGGAAGTAATCCAAATCGGTCTGTTAGTGGAAGTTCACAATCAATAAGAGGTCATGATTTTAATACTTACTAAAAATATCCAAATCTTAGGAAGCATAAAAAAAAAGAGTATATCAAACCTGTTCATAGAGGATATGGAAAGCTTGTTTAACTGGTAAGGTAACATCTAATGCCACAACCTACATTGGCAACAACAGCAGAAATTAATGAAAAATCTTGCAAACAGGTTAATGCAAATCTCAAGGACCGAAATTGAAGCCAACAATAAAGAGCATAAATCCAAACCTTGCCCGATTCAGGTAGCAACTCATATGCTAGATGTTGTGACAAGAACAAAGATATACGATGACGAGATATCTGTACATCACCCTCTGAAATTTGCACCCGCGACATTCCATCAGCCAATGTCTGCAATACATGGAATAAATGAGGAAACTCACACAAAACTCATTTATTCAAGAACTCAAAAACTAATGAATGAGAAAATGATGATTTTCACGGATAATGTAAAAAGTCACACCCTCCTTTTCGTATTCAAATACCATCGCATATCATGTTTGTGAGGCCCCTAAGTTCTCAGTCAACTGAAAGTCACGTTTGTTCATACAATATTTTCTATCAAACAAATAACAGGACAAAAAGTCAAATCTCAACTCAATCCAACAGCAAGATTACAGTAATAGACCCCCTCCCCCTCCTTGCACCAAATGAGAAACAAAGCAAAAATTTATCGATAAAAGAAGACATGCAGCCAACATTCTCATATATATGGATATCATTGAAGTACTACAGTTGTAATAATAAAGCACCAAATACATTACTTACTGGACGCACAAATGTGTTCTCATCCACCTCCATGTTAGATCTACCAGGAGCATCAGAACTAAACATTACAGGACCCATGTCAGACTCTCTTGGTATACGTACATTGTTGACAACACCATAAGCTCCGTTCACAAAAGGTTGATGTTCATCATAACGCCATTCTCCATCAACATTAAACTTGTACTGCATGTAAACAGAATACTTTCAAATGAACTGGCAACAACTAAACGAATTTTCCAGAAAAGTATAGTTTGAAATTGAAGTTTGAACTTTCATCATGGGACTCCAATGGATAAGCAAATTCATGAAAGCTTTTACCTTGCAAAACTATGCTATCCACACAATTTGATTAGTTTAACATCAAATTTAACATGGTAAGAACAACAAATCAATAAGATGCATCTCAACAATGTGTCAGCTTAATTGCCAATAGAATGCATAAGAATAACCCCAGCACACAACATGTGTTAAAATCAAGCCAATTGAGAAAAAAAATACTCATTATCATGGCTAAGAAATAGATATTTATATGGGACTACCAGAGAAATAAGAACAGTGAAGAAACACACGCAGAAAAATAGCTATGTCGAAGACAACTCACTATCATTTTAATAATCACTCTCCTCAAGTAGAAGTATAGCACAAGCAAGAGAATTGATGCTTTCATAATGTTAAAATGTGGTAAAGGTCGTGATGCGGTAACGGGAGTGATGCAGTTATCATCACGCCTAAATATCGATCGCACCATAAAATATCCCTTAGTACGTCCCAAAACGAGGTTTTTGTATACCTTTCCAACGTGTGAAGTATAAGTTTGTTTATAGTGAAAACCTTTACAACGCAGTCGATGCGATATGATCAGTGTAACATATTTCGCCAGTTAATTCGCTTTTTGAATCCGCGATTCGCTCAAAATGACACTAAAATAGTTAAAACCGACCATAATTCGCTTTTTTTGATTTGAAATTCGCACGGAGATTAGTGAATCATGTGGCAGTGGATGTGATGCAGCCTTGTTTTTACACTATGATTACAATAGACGCTTAAATGAGTGAAAAGTATAAACATAACCCCAAAATACAACAATTTCCAGAGGAGAAGGACGGCGAAGAGAGAGAGGCAATGATGTTAGATGAAAATCCTAAACTTCTAATCATTTTCTCATTCATTTTCGAAAAGAAGGACAAAAGCTTCCATTGAAGCAAAAAGGGAATCCCTCGGCGGAAGTGGAGATAACCTGATTCCACATCCTGGAGCAAATAAAACTAACTAACAAATCTAGATATCGTAGAACCACGAAAATTCTATTCAAGTATACCCATCCATAGAAAGGTTATAAAAGCACAACTATCGTAAAGTGAGCTATGACCATGTCCAAATACCAAATGTCAGAAACACTACAGCAGCATGAATGATATGAAACAACATCAAACATGGACTCTCAACCTAAACCAATCCTATAATGAAATCGACCAACAACCAAATGCATACCCTTCCAATCAACAAGATATCAACAGTATTCAAGATGAAAAATTGTTAAGAAAACAAATCACCCATCCAACACAACTTCAACGATGTATCAATAACAGTAAAATAAATCAATAATAATAAATACTCTAATAAAGTGCAATTATGACCTGATGATATCCAGGGGTTAAGTTACAAATAACTTGAAATGCAGTAGGAATTCCCTCCATAGGAGACATAAGTATATGCTCAGTCCACCTGCATAAAAAACAAATTTAAAAGCCGAAAATCGTGATCAATTCAAATTCATTTAAGTACATCAAAATTACATAAAAAAAATCAAAGCTCTTACTCAGTAAATGAACCGCTCAAAAAAACCCTTCTTCCTCCATAAGGCCAAACAAAACGAGTAGGAAATAATATATTTCCGGGAAGCCCAGAGTTAGTATGAGTTCCAGAATCCGGATTCGATCCAAACATTGCCAAAATTAAACCTAAACTTCCAAATTACAGTACAACAAATCCTAAATCTCAAAACTTTCTAACTAAAACCTAATACAATGTCCTAATCTTATACGTATGCGTTAATGAAATTAACGAATACTCGACCCATACCAATACCTAAAATAAAAACAACTTGTTCATCCATCAATTCCAAAGGATCAAGTTAAAAAAAACCCTAATTTTAATACTGGAAGAAATTGGAATAAAATGTGAACCGATTACGAAGAAAAAATCCCAAATTTTGAATAACAGCGATAGAGAGATAAAGGAAGGGGAGGAGAGAGAAAATGTAGACCACCAGATCAACGGCTAAACAAGGAAGAAACGACGGTGGAAGTAAAACGGAGAAAAAAAAAATTAAATTAATTTATAATTTTATGAGGGTTGAAAATTAATTTATTTTTACAAAAAAAAAAGAAAGATAAAACGATAAAATTGCGGCCGGCGGCGAAAGAAACAACAGAAGAAGAGGAGATGATGAAGGAAATGGAAATCCCTGTTAAAAAAAAACAATTGTGTAAGAAAATAGTTTTATTATTATGAAAATAATAATGAAAAATAGAAATAATAATTATTTTGATAAATTAAAATGTTTTTTGAGTCTTGATATATTTTTGTTTTGGTTTGTAATTTGTAAAACTTTCCCCACTCGTGTGGTTTTGTACTTTTGTTTGTCATTTGTGATTTGTGTTATTTACTGCCTTATCTGTGATTTTTTAATACAAGTGAAATTACTGTTGGTAAATTTGGAGTGGGTGGGACCCTCTTTTCTTTTGAGTGTAAAGCAAGTGAGTAAGTGACAAATGGGTTTAAGTTGAGGTGTATGACTACTAGTAGTGCAATTCTATACTCGATCCTATCAGTTGCAGAATCTTATCTTATTATTTTTCGAGTTGGGGAATTTTTTCACCGTACTCTCCTTTATGGATATGAGTTGGCCCCGTCCTTCCGTCTCCAGACTTTGGTCATAGTTTTCTATGGGCGAGATATATTAGGTATGATGATGATGATGATCAAGAATAATTTAATATTTTACTGATTATTCTATAATAATTCTAACTTTTGATTAAACATAAAAAATTTCAATTATAAGAGGTGTTGACTAAGAATATATCAAGATAACCTTTTATCTATATAACAAGTCATTGTATATAAAAAAATAAAAATATAAATACAAAATCAAATTATTAAAAATTTGAAAAACTTTAAAAAAATCAAAAAGAGATAATTTAGTAAGTTATGTTTTGATTTTAACTTTTAATATTTAATATTTTTGATTTTATTTTTCTTTTATTTGTAACAATTAACCTGCAAAAATTGGTCAGCATTTGGACAACAATATTCTTAGGTAAGTAACCTTAAAATTGGAATTATTCATGATTAATCAAAAGTTAGGATTATTATAGGAAAATTAATATTTTTTATTATTGCTAGGGCAGAAAGTTGTTTTTGTAAAAATTGAAAATTAAATCAAATCAAATTAAATAGAATAAATAATTTAATTTTGACCTGTTTAGTTTTGTATGATATAAAAAACATAATTTGGTTTATAGGATTCGAATTTCAGTAGAACTAAGTACTAACAAAAAAATACTTCAAAAAAAGTACTAACAAAAAAAAGTAAACTAAATTGAATTTTAGAGTCCATTGTGTTTAAGAGCATAGATCTAAAAGAAAATAATTACTTGAGCTATAAATTAGAACTTTAAAATTTGGTTTTGTTATGTTTTAAACTTAAATAAATTAGTATTTGATTAATTGAACTTTTGATCATTTATTAAAAGTAATAAATTGTTTCAATTTTAAATAGGTTTTATGGTTTGATTTTGTTTTTTGGAATATATTTCGATTCGGTTTGATTTGATTTATTTAAATTTTTATTTTGTTTGGATTGAAATATGAAAAATCAAATTAGTTTGGTTTGATTTGGTTTTTGTTTTGTATCAAAACCAAACCAAAAGCCAAAGCTACACCCCGCCCTAATTGAGTTTCCCAATTTGTCATACTTCTTATGTTCCTTTCATTTGTCTATATAGAATATTTCACTTGATAAGAGAAAAATTTTAAATATGATTTTTGAGCAATATATGAAAGTTAAGATATATTCTACGTTTGATGTAGAGATATTCCTCATCCATAACTTGATGTAATGTTTTGAATATATGTTTATTATTATAATCATGTCTTGAAGCCCTGAAATCGATCAATCAGGACATGCTAACATATTTGGCAACATTCACATTAGAATCTATTGATTTGTAAGTCAAACAAAATTTTCATCAAAACGTACAAGATTATCTTAAATAGAATGGTTCGCGCTTGACAAAGTATAAGTCTTTCCTTTCAATTTCATTTTGTTTGTTCTTGATTTATCAAATAACCGTTATTTAATAAACATAAATTTAGACCGTTATTAAAACCTCCTTAATAATCAACACCATCAATAGAGGTGTTTATTCGGGTCATCGAGTTGATTTCGAGTCAAGTGTTTTGGGTCGGTTCAAAGTTTTGTGTTCATATTGGTTTTTACATAATTATAGATCCATTTTTAAGTCGGGTTAAATCGGATTCGGTTATAAAATCGAGTGTCTATCGGGTCATCGGATCTGTTTTGAACACCGCTAAAGAAAAAAGCTTCCCTCAAGGCTCAATCAATCCTATAGTCTATAGTCTATACAAGTAGTGACTCCAATTAACAAAAGTTAAGTTTGGTATATTTAAGTGTAATTTGGTCTATTGGTCAGAAGGCAAAAACCAGCCCTTGATTAAAATCTTTGTTAACAAGATTCCAATACAATAATTATTAATTAGCATCAATAGATGGTACTTATATTTCTCCACCACTTGTTGTAATTATTAGCATACCTTTAAGAATCCTCTCTCCTAATCACTATCAATTTTGGAATATTCTCTCCTTAATTTATGTTTATACTTTCAATTTCATTCCATTAAATTTGCTACATTTCGCTTATTGATACAATTATTTTTATAATAAATATATTTAATAAATATATTTTGATATAAAAAATTATATTACTTGTAGTAAAGTCAAAAGGATATAAAAGTTACTCCCTCCGTTCCTTTTTGATGTTCCTATTTGAGTTTTTCACCAAGATTAAGAAAAATGGAATCTTTGGTGATAGTGGGTATTATTTTAATTATATAGTAGTGGAACTGGGAAGTAATGATTGTATTGGAAGTATGAGAGAAAAAATAATTAAATAATAGTGTAATGTAATGATTGTATTGGAAGTATGAGAGAGAAAATAATTAAATAGTAGTGTGAAGTAAGAAAAGTGGGGTTTTAAGGGGTAAAAGTGAGATGAAAACTTTCCAAAAATAGAAAGTATTCTAAAGTGGAAAAACTTATGGAACTACCCGTTTTAGTAAGGTGGAAAAACAAAAAGGAACGGAGGGAGTAATAAACAAATGATTTAATCATATTCATAGCAATAATCAATATATACTCCTAGTTTATTGAATTTAAAATCCAAAATAAAATAGTTTCTAAAAATTTCCATCACCCTCAATACATTATACACTTACACTGACAGGTTTATCAAATAATTTTCCTTTAATTCGAGATCTTGACTTTGAAATCAAAGGAAAAGTAAAAAAGAAAAAAGTCAATCACGAAGAAAATGACTTCGACTTTAGTAGATACTAATTGTAGTATTTTTTATTAAATTTATGATTTATATAAAATTGTATATTTAATATTTTAAATATTTATTTTAAAATTTTAATGAACTTCTTATTGGAATAACTTTAAAAAATAGAAGGAATAGAAAATTTCAATATTTTTATACATTGGTGTTTTTTCTTGAAAGGTCTATTGGTCCCTTAATCCTAAAGAAATTGCCACAAGTATAAATATTATGAAAATTGAAAAAAAAAAAGTGGTAAAAAGAAAGTATATTTTTATGCACTAGTGGTAGAAATGTGTGGATAAAATAAAAAGGTAAATTAAATATATGTGGACGAGAATTTATTAAAAATATAGATTATGACCAAAAATATAAATAAGATAAATTAAATGAGACAGGTCAAAAAGAAAAAAAATGACTAATTTTTTGAGACAAGGGAGTATATCTTAAGTTGGATTTATATGTTAAGTTGGATTTATATACTCTCTCCTATTCACCCTAAGTGTTTTATTTTCTTATGGGTCAAGTCACTCTAAATGTTTCATTTCTATTTTGAGTATGTTGATTTTATCAATTTATCCCTACTAAACTTAATTTTTTTTTACACTTTTAGACTTACCAACCCCACTTACACTTAAAAAAATTTAAAACTTTACATTTTTCTCTTACACGTGTGGTCCCATTTGACCACCTAAAAATAGTGAAAAGTCAAATGGGACACTTAGGGAGAATAAACGGGAGTATTATAAATAAAAATTGTTTTCTTTATTCTTTATGTATAAAAACAAATATGTTTAAGTTTCATCCCATTATATATTTTTATAATACTAAATTTTTATATTTTTAGTTATTCATTATTTAAGATATTAAGGATTATTATAGGTTAAGAAAATAAAAGTGTTAGGTGAAAATCAAACCCAGACCTTTATTTAGAGAAAATAATACTTACTGCAACTGTAAATAAATCTAATTTTATATTATACATCGTTAAAACAAAAAGTGTAGTAACTAATTCCAACAAACTATCCAATACATACTATTTCCAACATTAGCACACGCATTAATTTAATGTAATGCTTGTTTTGTTTCCCTTTTTAGTTGCAATTATGATAAAAATTCATAATCCTTTCATTCTCTATAAAGGTCCCATTTAGCTATGGATTTTATGTAAAGGTCCCGTATAGTTATGGACATTATTCAATGTACATATTAAAGTTTTAGTATATTTAATTGCATATAAATAAAAATTATTATTAATATAATTAATACTAATAAATAATTAAATAAATTAAATAAAACAAAGATAGTAATAAAATACTTTCTCCGTTCCATAATACTTGCTATTGATAATAATATTTTTCCACGTAAGATGTCACAGTCAGTAGCAATTATTATGAAACGGAGAAAGTACTTCACAACCTACTCTAAAATTGAAGCACAAGAGCACGACTTCCTCTTGTAATTTCTTTCATATAATAATATAAGTCCCACTTCATAATATAAAGATTTGTGTGAAGTAGTACAATATACTTTCTCTCTAATTTATAATTCACAAATTCTTGTGAGAAACGGTCTCTTTGAAATACCATCTCTAATTAGGTGTAACACCCCTGAATTTCCGACCCCTTGTATAAAACCAAAACCGTAAAGGACGGGAGGAAATTCGGGTGTTACATAAAAGAAAAAGGAAAAGAATTTCGATAAGTTAGAGATTAACTTTGAAGATGTGAGTGAAAATTTCGGCAACATTTACCTTAAAATTGTGTGTCTTTTATAGAAAAATAACAATTATTTAAAATCTAATAAGGTAAAGGCATCACGGCCTATCAAAACTATATCACGGCGGAATGATTCATCGCCGGCTTCTGAAATCAACATGCCAAGTATAGATCGTGGTTCCGGTGTCAGCGCTTGCGTTTGAACTAACTAGACTTTTTAAAACCATACAATTTAGAACCTACGCAGCGGAGATAACATATACAAAAAAAAGGAGGACATGTGCCTCAAACCAAAAACATAAACAAATTTAAATACAAAGAAACTACATATAGCGTCAAAATAAATGTAACATTGCACGCTTCAACGTTCTCACCCATTCCCCCCGTATGCAATGCATAGGAGCTCCATCACCTGTAATGTCCATCAATGATGTCCCCGCTGCTCAACGTAAGATCATAGACCAACGCGTCATAGCAGGGCCATCAAAGACGAGTCATCAACAAAGAAAACAAACAGTACACGTAAGTATTTAACATCATATCATAATAAGGCATAATTATCATCAATAAGGTATGTCATAATATGAGGGTGATTTCACAACACTCCAAGTGTCAATCATAATCACCGAACATCAGTTCCTACTTCTCACAGTCAATTCTATTTTCTTCACTTCTTTTCGACTTCATAACTTCTTTTTGACTTCATAACTGCTCGGTATCACTTGAACCAAGAGCTTAACCACTTTCAAATATTTATATATATGTGACTAGAGGTCACCATATTGGGGTTTGCAAGACCCACATGGCCACACCTCGACCAAAGGGCGGTGACGGGCCATACCGACGCCCGATGGTAAAGTATGAACATACCCCCGTACAGCGACCATATATAGATGATTCTACCTCCGGGAACTAAAGCCACTGGGGTACCAAACCAGTGGAGCCAGCATACCTAAACGTATGTGACTAGAGGCCACCATAGGGTTTGCAAGATCCATATGGCAACACCTCAACCAAGGGCGGTGACGGGCCATACCGGCGCCCAATGGTAAAGTATGAACATACCCCCGTACAGCGACCATATACTGATGATCCATGCCTCCGGAAACTAACCCACTGGGGTACCCTAACCAGGGGAGCCACAATAATCGAACAAATCTGCTATCTCATCAATAAGGGACTCCTTCCCATTACAACCAACAAGTTTCTTACTCCATCAGTAAGGGATTTATTCTCATTCCATTTCACCTTATTCAATACTTTCTTACTCTATCACCAAGTGATTCATTCCCATTCATAAAACATAATTCAACCACATTATTAAGGGGACCATTCCCTATTCAACTAACATGAATCAATCTCAATAACAAAGGAGTCCTTCCCATTCAAACTAATGTATGTCAAACTCATCAATAAGGGAATCGTTCCCATTCAACTAACAATAATCAATATCATCAATAAGGAAACCATTCACTATTTCCAACTAACAATAAGTTATATCATTGATAAGGGACTCGCTCCCTTTCAAACAAATAATAATCAGTTCAATATCAAGGGAACCGAATCGTTCTCATTCTAAATCATTACCAAACATTTAGCATATAAGCATCGTTCTCTACTAGTAAACTTAAAAATCATATAATCAATAACTTTGATATTTCATTCGACGGCGATTCATAGATAGTGTACATTATATATTTTAAAACAATTCAATATCGATAAATATACAATGCAAGATGCATGCAAGAGTTAATTACTACGTGTACGTACTAGTAAGCGTCATTGCACGACTAAAAGTCACAAAAATCATCCAATAAAAGTTCTACCTCCCTTTTATGAAATGACACCTATATAAGTTAAGAGTAGAACTAATAAATTCACTTATCTACTTTGTCATACCAGCTAAAAGTCAAAGTAACCACTATTACAAATTCAATGTGAGTTTCCGATTACTCTAGCACGCACACATTTCATTCAATACAAGTCATGATCGTTAACTCAACGACAACACAAGTCTTCCATCAATTTAAGAACAAAAGGATTATGAGAATCCTTCATTTGCATAACCTAAATGTGAGTTATATTGATTCACGTCACTTTAAAAGAATATAATAATCACACTTAAATCTTACAATGTTAATATGCCATTAGTATGACGATAAAGACAATTCTTAAAGATATCATGTCGCAATATCATTAATTATATTCTCCGAAACTAAGAAGAACTATAATTAAAACAACACGACAAATAACTTTAGCAACCATGACAATAAGCTGACATTATGCGACTTACGAACATTATGCACTATGATTTTAAATAACAACCTAATAAGAGAACATTATGCATTTGTTATTTGCAACAATTAATTCCCAACAATTAAATCAATAGCTATCAAAAACTATTACTCCCGATTAACAATTAAACCCATTTCTTTAGTCTACTATGATCACAATCATCACCAACTAAATCATAATTAACACAATTAAGACTTAAAACAACTTGTAAAATCATCCAATTAACCATCACACCACCAATATATAACATAAGAGAACACAACATTAAATTTTCATCCCTAAATTAAACCATAATCAATTTTATTGTTCAAAAGATAACATCTTTAATTACTCCCCATACTAAGATTCAAAGAAACTAATACACAACCAACACACAACTCATAATTTCTAATTACACTTCAAACCCCAAATCATAAATATGTTCAATTCATCAAATACACTCTTACCCAGATTTAATGAAAATAACACAAAAATCAACATCACACTCATAAACTTTATAAACCTTTTAATTGAAAGCAAGAAGAAAATTAAATTGAAGAAGAGGATGGCTTACAAAGTTAAAACAAGCAAAAATGGTGAAGAGGGTAAGAGAAAGTTGCGGTGGTGGTGGACCAAGGCTGTCATGGTGGTTGAAGGGGGGCCCACGCAGCAGCTAGCTGCTGCCTACTGGCTGCACAACGCAGCCTGGCTGCTGGTGTTCAAGTGCACCGGACGACGGCTGGTAAGGGAGGGAAGGAACGCAGCCGGTTGCTGCCTGCTGCGGTGGTTCGTGGCTGCAGATGGACCGTGAGGGAGATGGGATTGAGAGAAAGAGAGAAGAGGAGAGTGAGGGAGAAGGCAATGGAGTGACGGCTGGGAAGCTACTTAGGGTTTCATACCCTTTATTATTATTATTATTATTATTATTATCATTATCTATTTTTTTTAGAGTCACCTTCTTGAAAGGCCTAATTAAGAAAACTCACCTCACACATTTTAATAAAATAATAATTTAATTCGAACCTTTTTATTTTAGAAATTGTAATTGTATTTTTTAATACAAATTATATTTAAATTCATATATGAAAGAAATTTACTAAAACTACTCCAAAATTAATTTAATATAATTATAAAATCTCAAAAGTTATTAAAATATTAATTAATGATGTCAAAAAATCTCAGGGTGTTACATTAGGTCGGTCCATAAGAAAAAATGTAGAGTAAAAGTAAAACTAGCTTTAATGGGTTGGACTTGAGGGAAGTCTTACTGAGAGACGGTCTCTCAAGAGATCGACTGTTTATGATTTTATAATACTAAATGTTATTTTGTGTCTTTTTAATGACTATACTCTCAAAAATACTTTCACATAAAAACATATAGCTATTAAAAAGGAAACATAAAATAGTATATTTTGCTTTGTCAATTTTTGGTATAAAACAAGATAAAAAAAACAAACTAATAAAAGAATTACTATATGGATGATATAGAAGAAAGAAATGAGTTTGTAAATAAGATTTGAGGAGATGATATAAGGAAAAAGACCATTCTCAAAGATGAAATTGTAACAACATAAAAATGAAATTTTGTCATAAATAATTTTAGTTATGACTCATCTGCTAATAATAAATTTTACTATTGCTTAACTCAATATTCTATAGGTAATCTTCTCAAAATAAAGCAAAGAATGTTTTTTTTAACTAATATAATTGAGTGTATTTTAAAAAAGTAAGCAATACCTCGGATTATTTTAAGAAGGTTACTCTAATGATCCATTTGGTAGTCGGTAATAAATGATGAGAATAATAATGAAAAATTAGTGTAATTTGATAGAAAAATATCTTGACATTTTTATTAGTTATGCTTGTACTACTTTAATCATCTCATTTTTTTCATAAAATACATTCTGATACATTACCGTTTAAAAAGATGATATTAAATGGTAACAAAAATTGTGAACAACCTCTTGCTCATGCACATGAAGAGTGTTGTTGCACAACCCTTCCTAGAAGGTGGATGCTTCTTTCATATTGATGCACCGTAAAATGAGGGTTATCTTCTTGCTTTGAGCTTGTATATTGTCTTTGTTTGAATTAACGAAATTTTTATTTCTCCAAAAAAAATTATGAGCAAAATTTTTTTTATAATCAAAGTTCTATTACTATTGAAATGACATAATACAGTTTATAAAAATTTACATCATAAATCATTCCCATTAAATACCAGCAACCAAACATGTCGTATTAGTATGGATTAATTATTTTAAGTAAATCCATACTGCTAATTATTTTGAGCAAATCATGATTAAAATTAAGATTAATTTTAACAATTTTTTTTTTTAAAAAAAGTACAATTTAAAATTAATACTCCTAGAAAGATTGACACTCATGTGTGCAAAGAGTTTGAGTGTATAAAAAGCTTTATAAGATGGAGAAAAAGAAAATCCCTGTTATATGTATTTGTATCTATACTTGTATAGCCAAACAACAACACTACTAAGTCTACAACAGTGAGGCCTGGCTACTTAATATTAATACTATGTTCCAAAATTGCTGCCATATCTAGTTCTTGCTTCAGCACCCATTGATCAAACCTACAACAGTAATAATCATCACACATCAGTAATGAAACATTCCTCCATTGCTAATACGAAATGCGGATGCATAATCGAGATTTTGCCAGAAACTGCATTTCGAAATTTCCGAGTTCTAACTTCATAGCTAAACTATCCGACAGCGCCACACCTTTTTTTAGACAACTACTAACTTTTGAAAGGTAACTTGTCGGAAAAATTGTTTATACGGTACTCATTCAGTTCTATTAAGATTGCTATATATTATCTCAAAAACTCTAACATTGTTATACATGTAATAAACAAGATAATGCTGAATAGCAAGTCAACTAGATAATATTCCGGTTGTATAATAGTCATGGTTATCAGAATTTCGATCCTGATAAATGATTCTAAGATCCTACAATCCAAAATTAGGCGACCGATCCGGATCGTAGGTAGGATCTTAATGTTGGTAGAATCGTACGATTCTACATAGCTCTAGGATTAACGTGGTAGGATCATAACACGATTCTACGATCCGATCCTATAAAGGTAGTTTCAATCGTAAAAAGATTTCATATTATTCAGATTTTACTTATGTGCATATATGTATATATCTAAAGCATATTAATGCATATTTGTAGGATTACACGATCCAACGATCCAATTCTAACGATTTCGATCCTACCTGCTCAATGATCCTACGTAGAATCCCGATCCTAATAACCTTGATAATAGTCTATTGCAATAACAAAACAAAGATAAAAGTGGTTTTTGGCAAAAGAACATTTCATGAAAGGAGAAATTGCATGCAACAAGTCGGGCTTTGGCCAAAAAAATGTTTATCAGGTCCAACTTCAAGTATTGTGTAACATTCAAGTTAAGTTTCATCCAACAGACTTTTTCACCGGTTACCTATTAAACATGTTTTTTTAATTTAAAAGATCTATAGAAAAGGGGTAAATTTTTTGATAATGACAACACTATACCATCTTCAAATAAGTTGGTTTTGCATGGATTTAGTGTACACTAAAATAGAATGCACCAACCTGACTTAGTGAGTATGGGTTGAGAAGTGTGGGTCGGTGGAGTGGAGATCAGTGAAGGGTATAGGATAGTAAAAAGGTGATTGAGAAGTATACGATAAAAATATTGTGCACCAAGTATATAACATAATTATATTTCTCCAAGTGAACCACCTAAAAATTGTTCAAAATTTATAGGCGAGAATATGCGAGTAGATGAACTCATGAAAGGCGAGAATATTATAGTCAATAGTGTATAAGGTGATACCTAACCGATACTTTTCGAGCATAAGAAGACATTCAGATCAACTCTTGAATATAACAACATCAAAAGGAAAGTTACCTAACAGTTCTCACAATCGAGTGCTGGCAGCAAGGCAGCAAGAACTCCCCCATAAGAAAAATGCAACTCCCGCCTCTCTAGTAAATGTTTTTTACTGTATATTTACAAATGTCAAATGACGATCCGCCATGCTCCGAAATCTCAACTGCAATCTGCAAATATATAAGACAGGATGAATAATGAAAATGTTGCAGTCCGATAACTGAAAATCATAAAAAAGGCTTAGAAAACGCTTGACAAACCTTAATACTTTTGGGGACATTCAATAATCTGTTTACAAATCCTTCCACAGTTTCACAGTTTAAATTCTGTACATGCTTTTGCTTTTAATACTAAAGACGAAGGTTATACCAAAAATGGGCAGTCGGGTTCTGCAATATATATGCATCAGAATTTCGTTTTTTAGTCAAATGTCAACTCTTCAAAGACTCCATTGCAAGTCGGACTAGATCTAAAAGACCATCAACATCATGGAAGCTGAAATCAAGGACATTCTTTATGCACAAAATGCCTTCCTCGTTTCCTGCCTGTGTAAAGAATTGCATAGCAGCCGCAAAAGCACCTTGCGATTTTCGGGAAGCCTCCATTGCAAGATTGACGTTATGCGTCTGTAATTATAAAATGAGTCAATTAGACTGGATTAGTCGGTCAATATAATAAAAATAATCCAACTGAAATGTGAAGAGGCCAAAAAAGGGAACCAGAGGGAGCAGAAGTAGAAGTGGCACTATTGGATTCGCCGTGCAATGCTGTCCATCATGGAAATTCTAATTCAATTGCCTAAGTTAGCTTAACTTTCTATTACCTTATTTTGTTGCATTAACGGCCCGTTTGGTAATCGGTACTAAATGGTGGGAATGGTAATGAAATGTTAGTATAATTTTGGAAAGAATATCTCTTGATAAATTTAATGACCATACGTATGCTCCTTCAACAAGCTCATTTTCTTCTCAAAATTCATTCCAATGCACTAACACTTGAACATGTGGTATTAGGTGGTAATGGAAAATTGTAAACAAAAAAACTCTATATAATCAAACTTTCATTAACATGGTAATGACTTGATACATATCATGAAAATTTACACTACAAATCATTCTCATTACCACCAATAAGTACCATTAACCAAATAGGCCGCAAGTAGAATTGGCACTATTGGTTTCGCCGTGCAATGTTGTCCAACATGGCAATTCTAGTTTGCAATTCCCCAAGTTAGCTAACCTTTCTATTGCCTTATTTTGTTGAATTTAATGTGATCAAGCGAATTGGTTTTGTTATGCAAGTAGTTTTGATGTTTGTTTAATTCGTCATGTCTGCATGAGACGGTGGCAACTCTGCAAGGGATGAAGCTATACACTTCATAACTCAATTTCCTCTTCCTGAAAACGGGACTCCTGTCTAGGATGAGGGATATCCAATAGACATCTAAATTGTTTCCGAGAGATCGAGAGTGTTAATTTTTTTCCCCAAGATAAAATAATCCAGTTGGACGCCTAAATATTATTTTTAAAAAAGTTGGTATAGGGAAAGCAAACAATGCAAGCAGTATCTGCTCAGAAAGAACACATACAAAGTCCAACAGCCGCATAAAGTTGGGTCTGTTTCCAGCAGAAACAACATGACTTCGATGATCCATAGCAGAATGTCCGTCCCTGACTGTATCTGCGGTGGCTTGAATTAAGTTGTCGATATCAGACGCAGATGACGATGGAGAGTCCACTGCATAAGAAAACGGGATACTTAAGATTATTGACATAAATTCGATCATTTAATCGCACAGATAATTACATAATGCTCAACTAAATTTCAAAATATTTCGAATTCTGATGTGTTGAACCCACAGTGAGTTGGACACACAAGAAAAATAAAAAAGTTCCCCATACCTTGAATAAAAAGTAAACATGATTTATCAACCCCAAATAGATTATTAACGGCTAGCACCATTACCTTGAGGAGCAGGTAATACAGCCATTTGCAGCTCCTGACGATCTCTGCTTGCAACAAGATCATTGCAATAAACAACTCTCATATAGGCTACCTCCATACATTTGTAAGCCAAAGCAGCAGATGCCATGTCATTGCATCTCTCGTATTCAAGGGCACAGTACCTAAGATCACAACCCGTATACGATAAAGAAAATTAAAACATGAACAAGTAAACATGAGTAGAGAACATAGAAAAAAAACATTTGTAAAAGTATTGTTCCACATCAGTAACAAATGCCACCAAAAAATGACTAAAAACAAATTAATTAGAAACAATTAATTAAACTCACAATTTTAATTATTTTTATTAATAAGGATAGCTTGCCTTTTGTACTCGGATCACTCAATCTCAAACGAGAATAAGAAAAAGGGAAGATAAAAAAAGTCTACTGTAAAGTGAACATACTCGCATAAATTTGCAGTCGTATTATACACTCCATTTGGTGACATCTCTCCATTTCTATCTTCATTGTTGTCGGGTTCTAACAAAAATGCTCCATGGAGAAACTTCAATGCCGCCTGGAAGAAAATACCAGTACTCTCTAGACCTGACCCAGCAACCTTGATGTAGACCGGACAATCAGCGACACAAATTGTTAACAGGACAGTGATTATATAAAGCACATATTGGTAATAAGAAACACACCTTCAAACGATCAGCGGAATGTTTAAGATCTGTTGCCTCCTTCAAGGCAGTTTTAGCATCCCGATGGAAGTATTCTTTCTTCCTAGAACTTGACGCTTCGACAAAATTGGATGCATGCAAAGCATGGTGTAACTGTCTCAAACCGTGATTAATTGCATCCTTACAAGAGGGTATCCCTTTAACATCGTCAACTTTCCCACCACTTGAACCAGTACCTCCATCAAGTTCAGGAACACCAGGCGGATGAGATGATACTCCCGCTTCACAGTCAATCTTGCCAAAATGTGGCTTTCCTTTTTCAGCATTGGTTCCATCATGATTCAACCTGTTTGGAGGTTTCGTCATCTGATTTTCAGCATTCCAACTCTGCCGTGAAGCGGATGTTTCCTTGAACATGGAATCTGATTTTCCACTTGTATCCTTAAAACCTTCAAGCTTTGGTTGCGTACCTGTTGCATGGGAACTTGAATTTCTACCAAATGATGTTTTCTTTTCCTCAACAACCGCAAAATTCCTCGAAAGATTAGATTTTCTGTCCCTAAAAATTTCATTATGAGGGGTAAGCTCCTTTATTGCATTTGCCGCCCCGGATTTTCTTCCGGGTTTTGGTTGCTGCTTATTGTATGCCACAGATTTCTTATTTGTCAATTTATCGGAATCCGCTTTGGAAAAGTTCATAGGAGAGGATGAAATTGAACCCACGGGGGAGGATTTCACTTCATTCACTTTTGCCTTCAATTTGTTGGAGATTTTTGAAGAGCTAGAGGTGGTAGCATTGTCCGACAAACCCAAATCAAGGGCCCTTTCAGAAAATGTTCTGCCACCACCAGGGATCTTTTGAGCCACTTTAACAACATTACGCTGCTCGACAGGCATATCATCAAACCTACCTCCCTTGACTAGACTACTGCCGACAGCATCCCCAAGATTAGATTTAGCAACATCACTCGGAGTACCATGACGTACCTTAACTGCACGACTAGCTTTAGCCTGAAAAGCCGATGATTTAGACCTTTTCTCTAACATATGTTCAACCCCACTATTTTTCTCAGCATCACCATCATTTGCTAAGTGCCCTCCTTTGCCCGAGGGTAATACATCAGAAGAAACATGATGCTGCTTGTCGTTTCGTTTTCTCTTCTTCCCATACACATCAAACAGCTCATCATCCTTCTTCACATCACCCGGAGTCCTAGCTTTAGCTTTTACAGAAGGATATTTTGGACTTCCTTCTGTGAAATTTGGAGGAACTCGTAAATCACCAGGATCGTAATCTTCCATTGATTGTTGACACAGTCTCTTCATTTTCTTAGGAACTCCATACACTTCAACATCTGGTAACCTTTTCTTTTCGACCTTTGATGGCCTGCCATCACCTGTTAATCAAACGGTTTAGTAAAGCAATTTTCCATATGTTACAGAAAAATTACATGGTAGGAAACTCACCGCTCCTCCGGATACTTGGCTCCCAAGGAAGTTTTTTAAGATTCTTCAAATTCCTCAGTTCACCCGAGGAAGTTTGTTGTACTGTATCCATATTTGTCTTCACCAAATTCTTCTTTTTGCCTCCACTGGGCAAAGTATCAAAACCAGAAGCCTGGCTAGGAAGAACATTCAGGGCACCGGCTGACACATCTAAAGATGTATTTACATCTGGATAAGCTGACTGATTTTTTTGAACCAAAGAAGCTGGACCGACAGGTACGTACAATGCATACAGCGCATTAGTTGTTTCCTCCTCACTAAAACTACACTTGTTCATCCCAGGCCTACAGAACAGACATAGAACTTAGCAATACAGAAAATCTTCATGCATGAAGTAACAATTTAAGATATGGTACAGAAAACTTACAGCCATGTTAGCATACTACAAGTCCATTTCTCTTCTGTAAGGGAGTTTGCGCTCATGCCTAAAGGAAGAAGCCGCCACTTATGACATTTTTCACATTCCACCCAGTCTTCCACAATCTGGGTATTCTCAGCTGAGGGGAAATCAACTGCGGGAACCTTTTCTGTCAAACTGTTAATACCCTCCAGATTTCCTTCTGTAGGCCCCATGTTTGAACCAAAAGTAGTATTACTGCTTGATTTATCTTTCAACTTTATTCTAAATGCTTGTGTCTCTTGTTCAGGAACTCCTATTACAAAGTTCTTTGAACGCACGTCTTTTCCTTTGTTTCTTGAATTTGGTTTACTGGCTACCTCTTTAGTCTTTCTCATTTTCATGTTATGAGGCTCTGCAGCAGGAGTCTGACTATCCATTAATTTCTTCTCAAGTGCAGAAGACAAATTATCGTTGTCACTAGGTGGTTCTTGCTTCGCCAAAAAACGAGTTGTATCCTTGGAGTATGAATTATGCTTCAGAGGTTCATGTGTGTCCTCAATATTAAATTTCATCTCCTTAAACCCATCATCATATTTGTCATTTTTCTCATTCTTCAAAGAAAGAACACATACTTCCTCATCTTTTACAATCTTATCTACTTCATTTGCTTTTACATCAACACGATCCCGAACGGGACATGCTAAATCAAGATCCTCCTCTTTTACTTTGTCCTTTGCTTGTTGTTTCGAAATCGTGTTCACATCACTACCTCTCCAATCTACATTCCTTTTCTCAGTACTAGACTCCCTTTTTGGAATCAAAATGACTTTTTTGCCCTTGGAGTGTGCTGGTCCAAGCACATTTTCTTTCACTTTGTCCTGCGGAATACTATAATGTTTCGAGAAATTATTTAAATCATCCTCTTTCCGATCAACCTCATTCCTCTTCTCTGCATAAGAGTCACTCCTACGAATGACTATGATATTTTTGTCCCTCTCAGTCTTCCTTTTTGAGGTAATAACATCCTCCTCATCCTCCATCAACGAATGCTTTTTTGCATACCCATGTCCATCTTTTGGCTTATCCATCGCTACACTTATTACTTTCATTGGGGTCTCAATGTCCCCACCCAAGAACCCAACTTCATTTTCCTTATCCAGCGGCTTACAATCACTGATCTTGTTCAACAAGAAAGCATGTTCCTTTTCTTCCGAATATGCAACAATTGCATCAATGGACGCATTAGGAACCACTTCTTTGACTGTAGATATTCCATCCTCTTCCTTTCTAGTAGAAGTCAAGGCAACAATATTAGATGGGCATTCAGTACTCTCCCTCGTCGATTCTACAAGGTCTCGACTTTGATCTTTCTGCTTGAATTTTCTATCCTTGCTTGCTTCCTTACGCTTAGAACCCTTGATCTTACTTGTATCCTTTGCCTTAGATTTTCTATCCTTCCTTGCTTCCTTCTTTCCTTTTGAGTCCAAGTTCTCATGAGCAATGTTGACTGGAAATACTTTTCCAACCCCTGGTAAATCAGCTTCCTGATAGTTTTCCATATCCCTTAAATGAATCAAGCTATCATGGAGAGGTGAAATCAGGTCAGCGTGAGGAAGAGGCTTGGCTGTCATAATCTGCTCCAGAAGAATCGCAATGAATCAAGAAATATATTTAGCAAATTACATGGATACTAAAAAAAGTGTGCTTAAGGCTTCAAGCTCACCTTAACAATGAACGACGGTGAATCCAATACTGAATCTTGCAAGTCGGTTGAAGTCCCGTCATTGTGTGAAGGACTACCCTCAGGAGAGGGAGAAGGGGACATATCAAGACCAAGACCGCTGTAGATTGCAGATTTATCCAGATGTGAAATGCTCTCAGATGCCATTTTGACTCGAAACTTCAGCAAGTTTTTTTCAGAATGATGAGTCATCGGTAGCTTATTAGGCTGATTAGAAGCAAGTTCTCTAGAATGTATATGTTCATTTTGGTTATTCATAGCATAAATCCCTATTTTAGACATATCTTCCACAACCTGTTCACCAGAGGCCGGTATGGATTTTGCCGGCATTAATTGACTTGCAGCAAAGCTCGGGTTTTGATGGGAAGGCTGAAAGCACGGATTTTCCAAATATTTCAGTTTTATGTATTAACACAGGAAAATGAGAAATTTATTACAAAAAACTAAACTACAACTTAGATATACACCTTTGATGGCGGATTCAGGGGGGACTTCACACTAACATGGCTCTTGCATTTCTGATGAAATAACATTGGAGTGGGGCATTTTTGTACTGGTAGGAATGATCCATAATCCCCAAATCTTGCACCTAATAAGAAATAGAAAATAGTTATAAGATTTCTTAAAAATATGGACTAACAGAAAGGAAATAATTGAATGGTGGGAAATCTCACCCAAGCTCTCCACGGAAACAAGACCCATAAAATCTTTCTGGTAATTCCCCAAAACATTTTCAATCTTCCGGTCCTAAAGACACCAGAAACCAAAGCAAGAATACTATCAGAGAAAAATACTAACGACCAAAAATATGGTATTTTACACTAATTGCAAAAGAACATCATGCAAGTACCAAATACCAAGTGGATCGTTGAATTTGGGGAGGTCAGATGTACACAACCTTATCCTTGTGATTAAGGGTTTATCAGAAACAACCTCATTGTTACCACTAACAAGAGTAAGGTTGCACACATTGGACCCCCTGAAACTTGTCTAGGTGAGAGCCTAGGTGCGTGAGAGGGGGCTTAATGGCAATGGGATAATTAAATGTTCGTTTATAGTTTCATCATCACAAAGTAATGCATGTCATTTTTAAAGACCAAGAACACACTTTTTGGACGCAGGGTCTTAAAATAATCTCTCCATGAGAGCTTGATCTCATATTCTCATCCATAAAAGTTAAAATCTCCAAAACTAGGTCCGATTAACGTCAATCATAGCATGCGAGCACACAAAGGTTCTCAAAACAAATCAATACAATTCTTCACCGAATCATAAGTTCAGTGCAGCTAAAGTATAAGTCCTTTAGTTGGCAAGGATCAGTCATGACTAGCCTCTTTAAAGAACAATAAACGCTTAATGGAATGTTTGATTAATATTAGTAGCCCAAAAAGAAAGTCTTTGGAACCGCATCCATATAAAACATAAATAAATCCTAATTTACAACGTGAAGCAGTGCATATGGACTGAAAATCGTACAAATTAGGAATAATCTTAAATGCATCATCAAAAGATAACAAAATCTAGGAAAAAAATACCTAAAACCATCACTTGATCTTTTTCCAAAATAAAAACCTTCACAAAATTCATTAATGAAACAGAAAAACCAGCAAACGTTATTCTATTACAACTCGATATGCATTGGAGTAGCGTATCTCTTACTTTTGGAAATAAAACTACAAGAAAATAAAGCTACAATTGTGATGAAGAAAGGACTAAGATACGATGGATAGCAAGAAGCACAAATATTTTTTTACAATATTCAAAGAACATTGAACATGGAAGAACCTAGAACATGCCTCTAATACATAGAATCAAAAAGTTCATTGCTCAGTGATCAACACATTTTGCGTACAATAGAGGGTCACATAAAGGTTAACAAAAATTTGGAATCAGGAAAAGAAGAAAGTATTTCACAAAGTTTAGTTTTAAGAAAAATATGAGAGCAACCTTCATAGGTAAGGGAAGGTTGTCCTAGTCACTAGGATTGCAATATTGCTAAGCATGAAGGGGGGTTTTCAATGGATGTTGGATATCCAAACACAAAACATAAATGACGAATTTTCAAACAAAGCACATTAAGATTGTTAGCCCATATCTTTTCTCCTCATGGACAAAACCGCAAAAATCTAGTGTACCTAAACAAAATTAGCATGTCGAGTATACGATCAATTATTACAATGCCTTATCTTTTCTTTCCATTTCTCTTGAGCCTTGGACAACAAAACATAACACAATTATCCATAACCGCTAGGGATCCAAGTGTTCTTGTATTTATATAACCAAAACTCAGGTGGAACGAAAAAACTAAAACAACTATGCTTGAGGTTCACTATTTTGGTGTTTCACAGGTCATAATCCTTTGTTCACACCATAGTGCCAAAATGTTGCTCCGGTCACGGTGGTAGTAATGACCATCAAACGGCTTTTGCGATCAATATAAAGGGCTTTGCGGCGGTATCAAACTATATGGGTGGGCACAAAAATTCTTAAAAATAAAGACAGGATAAGGTGATGTGGTGATTTTGTACACTATGGTACGCACCCTGTTTGCACCATTCTTTTTCATCTTCAAAGAAAGGTAAAAATTACTAAAACAGAATATAATGGATGTTAGATTACGTACAAAGCTTTCCAAGATACGCAAAACAAAGCAATTACTTCAAATTTACAATGTTTCCAATTATACTATACACTGCTAGTATAACACGACAAGAAATGAAGTTTAATTATCACTAAACACCAAAGATTTCCTTGAGAAACATTTACAAAAACCAGATATGATATCAAAAATTATCGACACAAAATCGAATGACTGCATTCCATATAGTGGAAAATGGACATAACTCCAAATTAATTGACCAAGAAGAATATAATTTAGAATTAAATTGAACTTATACTTTGGCATCTTACACTATCTGTAGTTGTAAACTTTTGACATATACATACAATAATCACAACAAACTTGACAAAACCTATTTAGTTCATTCCAAAACACCCTCTATAATATGCCAACCAAACTATAACAACAGTGCTAAAATGACATCAAATATAAAGGACGTGTCACGGTCTGCAAAAGCTTCCAACATTACAACAAAGTGTCCAACTATATATAGAAGACTATGGCTACATTTAGGTGTAAATTAAAGAGTAAAGACTATTTTCATTATTTTGGATAGGCGTTAGAACCATTTACAACATTAACTATGATTAAATAAATCCACATGTTTATGATCCATTAAACGACCGAAGCAACAACATTCCATATTAAATAAATCCACATGTTTATGATCCATTAAACGCTTCTCTCAAGAACTTCGAGTTTATTGATCGGATAGAAAAGTTTCGATTTGGCTTTTATGCACTTATGTACGGATTCAAATTGACCCAAAAATACATCGATGACAATTACTGTATTAAGAAGCATCCTACGACTCTAATAACAGTCGTGTCAAAATACAATTACGGTGCTACAAAGCAAACAAAAATAACATAACCACAAAAACACATCCGCAAATAGTTCAATCACTAGCACAATTAACACCAAACTAGGCTAAATAGACCATGGTCATGAAGTTACAAGACAAATACTCACAGCTACACTCTCCAACTCGCAAACAAGTGCAGAACATGAATAGGATAACAGCAATAATCAACATATCAAATGGATGATTACATAAACCTACAACTTCAAATTGAAACACATGTATCTTAACAATCAAATCCAAAAGTTAACAGCACTTGAACAATCAAATACAAAATAGTCCAACCCCATTCTACTACTCAAATGTTCTAAACAAAAACATACAAAATCCCAAGTGTATTGAAACAAATTGCAGGAATGTTCAGTACATAATGCCCATTTATTTAATTTAATTAATCAAAAAATGAAAACTTTAGCAATAAATGCTTACAAGGTAAGCGAAGTCTCTATCAGGATCAATGTTTTCATCATCGTCTTCATGAAAATAAGCTTCCCCCTCTTCAAATTCAGTGCCTTTCATCTTAATCCACAACCCCCAAAAACCAAAGAAAAAAACCCAACTCAACTTGTAATGCTAAACCTTAAATTACCATCTAACAATGCAGTAAACAAAGAACTCTAGATTATTGGGAAAAAAAAAGAAGAAAAACCCTAAAATTTAATCCTCACTAAAAAACCAAAAAAACTCAAAGACTAGTTTTTTGTTCTCAATTAAAGATCAAAATTTTGAAATAGCAATCCGAAAATCCAAAACCCAAAAAAACCCATGTAATAAAGCCCTCAAAACTACCATGATAAGCCACAATAACCCACCCGCAAACCAAATATAACAAAAAAATCTCAATGAATCAATAACAAAATCAAATTCCAGCAATATTTCCTAAAAGACCCACAAAAATTAAATATAATTCCAAATATTAATTCAGCCCAAAATCATCAAAAAATAGAAATATATCGATACTAAAAAGGTTTATTTCTATATTGGTTCTCTTCTTCCAATTTTTCTCCTTTCTCCACCCTCCTTTTCCTCTCTAAGCTTTTCTGGAGTGGGAGTTTTCAACAGAGGAACAGAACTACAGAAGCAATTGTTAATAATAAAAATAAAATAATAAAAGAAAATATAGTGTAAGAGTAAAATAAAAGCTTTTAATGGGTTAGGCCTTGGGGACGTCTCTCTTCTCTCGGAGAGACGGTCTAAATCGGATCATAAAAGAAAATACAGATATTAAGAAGTATAATAAATGATAAAAATGAAGTGTGTTTTTCGTTGTGTTTTGGTCTTGACCGAGCCCTAAATTTAGGGCCGCAAACATTCTAGATTTGAATTCCACCTTAGTTCGACTTAATTTGTAAACACTAATTTTTTGTCACTTAATTTTTAGAGAGACCGTTCTTTATAAAAGACATATTTTAAGTTCATCTTATTTCCTCCTATTCTACCCATTAGTCTCATTGATTTTTTTTCACTATTCACTTATCACTCTTAATTTGTATTTTATTCTTAATCTATATGTTAAAATATAGTCATGTGGGATCTTATTTGATTCGTCTTAATATAATGATTGTATTTTATTCTTAATCTATATGTTAAAATATAGTCATGTGGGATCTTATTTGATTCGTCTTAATATAATGATTATTAATATCTACTTTTTATAATTTTTAATTAAAAACAATTAGAGATATTAAGGGTTAAAATGTTGTCTCGGCAAGTGTGAAAAAACCAAATGGGACTAATGGGTTGAATAGGAGGTAGTATTAAAAATTAATATCTACTTATCGTATTATAATATTATTAATGTCTACTGACATTATCATTACTGTTTACTTACCGTATTCTTAATGTCTACTCTAAATATCTTAAATGTCTATTTACGTCATTCTTAATGCCTACTTACAATATTTTAAAAAATATATAATAGACCGGGCCAATAAAAGATGATCTCTCAAAGAGACCGTCTCTCACAAGAATTTGAGGTTTTTTTATAGAGGTTATCTTACCGCAAGATGATTTTAGCTGGATTAGGTCAAAATATTTTAAAAAATAATTGCTTCCCGCATAAGTGGAAATTTATTTTTCATTTTTTTATGTCTTTTTTACAATTGAGACTTTTGTATCTCACGATGAGACGGTATGATACAAGACTTGTTATTTTAGAAAAGGTTGGATTTAAACTAAAAAAACGATTTTGAGTCCGATTGTGTAGTACAACTCCAATCGGAATCAAATCATGGGTGGATTTCAGATAAAAATCGATAATCCGACTCGAAATTCGAATTTGACCCTACTCTAACTTCGATTTCGACTTTGTTCCAATATTTTAGTATATAATTTATTTTATATAAATTTCTATATTTTAAGATTGATAGAAATATATTAATTCATATAAAATTTTATATTCTAAGATTTTACCAAGTTTGACACAAGTGATAGACTTATAGTTGATCAAGTTTGATCTATCAAATATTACCAAAATTGATCGCCAAAGTTAGATAATCAAGTTAAATAATTTTATTAATGGTTGAAAAGAATAGCAACCAAATAACAGCGTAAATTAAATATGTCTAGAACATAAATAAAGTTTTGATTGACTACTACTTTAATATTATGCTCCCTCCATTCCTTAAAGAAGTTCTCAAATGAATGTTCATGAGAATTAAGAAAAATTTAATTTTTTTAAATGGTGGATATATAATTATGTTGAATAATAAATTTGATAAAGGAAAAGTGAGGACCATAAACATTAAAAAATTATCAAAAGAAAGATACTGGAAAAAATAGGAACCACAACTTTAAAAAAATATTTTTATAAAGTTAGTCGGAAACATATGAAGACCATAAGCAATATAAAAGGGGTGTTTGGTAAACAGTTGATAGCTGATTGCTGATAGCTGATTTCAGTGGCTGATTTGAACATCTGATTTTATTAACTGGTTTGACCAGTTGATTCTTAACTCGCTGCTATGAGCAGCTTGTTTGTAAAACTAGCTTATTCATATCTATAAGTTGTTTCAACTAGCTAGTTCATCAAACATTAGCATTGGCTAATTTGACCACTCAACCCTCTGTTTATATCAAAATAAGCTAAAATTGCTCAATAAGTTATTTTGCCTAACACCCTTAAAAATGTTAAAATAGAGTTAGTAAATAAGGGTGTAAGTAATTTGGTAAAAAACCGAACACCGAACCAAACCAAATCGAATAAGAAATTTAGTTGGACTATATGTTAAATTTGGTTTGGTTTGGATTGAAACTTTTATTATAATTCGGTGTTCAGTTTGGATTTGGTCTAGGGTCCAATAAAAAAGAAAAGTTAAAAGCATGTTATATCTTTCATTTGATTTGGTGGAATTTCTGCCCTTATTTTTTTATTTTTATTAAAAGTTTTTTACTTGTTCAAATTAAAAACTCTAAAATTATTAATATCTATTTAAGCGCTTTTGATTTTCGGTGCAAAATGTACAAATCGGTGCAATTTGGTTTATTCGGTTAAATTTGGATTGATATTTTAAAGTTCGGTTAGGTTTAATTTGGATTATAAATAGGGAAAAGTGTGAAAACCTATTAAAAAAAAATTTTCAAAAAATACCTAATAAATAAAGTTTTGCCAAAAAATACCTAATAAATTTTTTCTTTTCCGAAGAGTATCAAGTAATGTTTTCCTTCAATTGACCGTCAAATATAACGATTGAATGGTCAAAATCAAAAAATCCTTCTTTCTCACCTTCAATTTCTTTTCGAATTTAATTTCGATTTTGAGTAAAAAGTAGCAGGAGAAGATAGTGAGGAAATTGAATTGGAAAAGAAATCGAAGATGAGGAAGAAGAATTTTCGATTTTAACTAGTCAACCGTTATATTTTAACAGTCAACTGAAGGAAAACGTTAATTGGTAATCTTTGGAAAAAAAAAATTTGTTTGGTATTTTTTGACAAAACTTTTTTTATTAGGTATTTTTAGAAAATTTTTTTTTAGAATCTTTTGTGAATTACAACCGCGAAGTTTAGGCCTTTTGCAAATTACAGCCGAGAAATTTTTTTTTTGCAAATTACAGCCACCAAGTTTTGAAAGTGACCACCATTACGGCCAAATGACCGGCTGTCACCGTTGACCAGCATAATTACCTTTGACTTTTCTTTTTTATTATTTTAATTTTTTTTTTCTTTTTTGTTTTTTTAATTTAATTCCTTTATCCTCTCCATCTTCATCTTCTTCCTCCTTCTTCTCCATCATCTTCATCCTCTTCATCCCTAATAAACTTCAAACACTCCATTAATCTTCAAAGTCACAATTAATCTCCAAAGACCCAATTTCTCTCCAAAGTCCAAACCTATAAGTGTTTCTTCCATAATACAAGGTCTGATCCGGGTTTCTTCCATAATTATTCAAATTCTCCTTCAAATGTATAAGATTAGAGGCAGATTTGGGATTCTTACCAGAAATACAAGATCTGGGTTTCCTATTGCAACCATTTTTAGAAACATCAAAAGAATCATGAGAAAGAAGGAATCTGAGACAACCCATTGGAGCTTCACTGGCAATGGAGTTAACAGTTGTGCCAGAAGTAAGAAGTAGAAGTAGAAGAAGAAAAAGCCTAATTTTTTTGTTTTTCATAAAATCCGATGAATTGTTATTAGGTAATCTTACTACATCCAAGTAATTCCTTCCTGTTTTTTAGTTCTTGATTTTGCTGATTTCCCGTGTTTTTACTTGTTGATTTGATTTCAATCAATTTCCCTTTTTTTTTGTATTTTTTCTGGGTAATTGTCTTTTGATGTGTATTTTATTTCCTGGGTTTTTCAATGATGGAATTTTGAATAATATTTGAAGAATTGTGATCTGGGTTTTTTTTTTTCTTTTTGCATTTTTATATGATGATACAATTTTAAAGTTGAATTCTTTGATGATTTTAAGAGACCAATGATTGATTTATAATGATACCCATGTTTGAGTATTCTGCAACAACAACAAACGCAGGCACAATTGCGAACCAAATTCTCGAAAAGACTCCTGGAAATAATGATACCCATGTTTCGTATTCTCAAGATCGATGTGTAATAATGGAGAATGGAAATGGTGGTGATAAGAAAAGTACTCGAAAATGGAAAAAAATAAATAAAATTCAATGCTTTGATGTGTAATAATGGAGGAGGAGAAGTATAATGGAGGTAATTGGGGAAGAAGAAGAAGGAGAGAGAAAAATAATTGGGGAAGAAGAGTTAAATGAAAAAAGAAAAAAAAAACTCAAAAAAAAAAAGTAAAATCAGGAAAAAAGAAAGTTAAAAGGTCATTTTGCTGGTCAACGGTCATAACCGGTCATTTGGCCGTAATGGTGGTCACTTTCAAAACTTGGTGGCCGTAATTCGCAAAAAAAAACAATTCGCGGCTGTAATTTGCAAAAGGCCTAAACTTTGCGGCTGTAATTCACAAAAGATTCTTTGTTTTATTAAGTACGTTCTGACACTTTTCCCTTGTAAGTGTTAGGAAAAATTATAATTCAGTCTATTCATGATTTTCCTACAATTAGGAGTGTTCACCGGTCCAAACTCGGACCGGAATCTCAACAATGCTAAGACTGGAGACCGGAGACCGGACCGGCTCCATCCGGTCCGGGTTTGGACCGGTTAGACCGGAAATAATTTTTTATACCAAAAATAAATTTAAAAAATAGATGATTTAAAAACAATTTATCAAATTAATTATTATAAAATTAAAATATTTGAATTAAAAAATTATTTTGTGTTGAAAATAAAATATTTAACACCCTTTAAATAAGTATATACATAACAATTGTAAATATTATTCACTTTTTAAATCATTTTTATGTGCATCCGGTCTCATCCGGTCGAACTCGGATTTTTTCGGGTTTAGACCGGACCGGACCGGAAACCGAGAATGTCGAATATGTAAGACCCGGAGACCGGTCCGGACCGCCGGTCCGGTCTCATTATGTACACCCCTACCTACAATAATCCCATCTATTGATTAACTATGAATAATCCCAACTTTGAGGAGTATTTTTCTTGAGTAAACCCGGTGACTGGATGACTTGCTATAGCAAGTTTTATTTTTATCAATAAAAAGATAAATTAAGATAAAATTTTGAAAAAAATGTTAAAAAAATATTCATAAAAAAATTATGATTTTTTTATTATTTAGAATTTTTATGTAAATTTTTAAAATTTTTATCTAATTTTAAATTAATATTCAATTTTATTTTTTTGGTGAGTTACCTACTATAGCAGGTCATTAGGTTACCCAAGTTTACTCTAGGCAAATACCCCTTAAAGTTGGGATTATTCATGGTGAATCAATAGTTGAAATTATTGTAGGAAAATCATAAAAAGTTTGGATTATTCTAGGTAATTTTTCCTAAGTATTATGATTTGGATTTGGACTAAAAATATCAAAACTGAATTTTATTCGGTTTGATTTGGATTTGTATCGAATTCAAACCAGAAACCAAACTTTCACCCCTATTAGTAAAAGATATGTGCGGATCATAAGCATTATTAAAATATTAAAATGAGAATGTATGAGGTTAATTTTGTCCTATATATATATATATTATACAATCTAATAAAAATGACTGTAAAATTCTACATGAGATTCTCTTAAAGATTTTTCATATGAAATAAGTCTTACCAAAGTTAAAATGAACTTATTCCTTTACGTATGAATAGTATATCACAATTAGATATGCTGTTTTAAATTTTCTTGAAATATCATATTTTTTAATTTTAAAAGTTAAATAAGATTTTCAATTATAGTTTCTTAGCATATGAAGCATATTTACTTACTATGTTGAAGTATCATCATACCATCATATCATATCATATCATATCATACAATCTAATAAAAAGACTGGAAAATTTCACATGACATTCTTATAGAGATTTGTCATAATAATTCTTACCAAAGTAAACATAAACTTATTCTTTAATATATGAGTAGTATATAACAATTAGATATGCTATTTTAGATTTGCTTGATATATTAGATTTTGAATTTTAAAAGTTAAATAGGGTTTTCTATTAAAGTTTATTAGCATATATATTTGCTTTATTGTGTCGAAGTATTTGCCGATTAATAAATTTTCTTAATTAAAATTTTAATTTCTAAAATATTTCATCAAAAAACAAAAGATACATGATAATCAAAAATTATTTTAAGAATGATAAAAAATAATTATGATAACGTTATTAGAAGATTACCCATATGTGCGTTAAAAAGTATGAGAACTTTAATTAATATTTATCTTAACCAGTTTTTTTACCTTAAAAGCACTATATATATTCTTAAATCCTCTATCTATTTTATAAAAAATAGGAGTATTATAATTTTATACTTCTAACATGTAGTTGCATCTGTATTAAAATTTTTTATTTATAATATATACTTTTATACCAACAACTTCGTGGATTTTATGAATTTATATATTAGTTATGTATAATTTGATTGACCTAATCTAATCTATCATACTCAAAACCTGCGTGAACATATGTAATCTTGAATATACAAATTTATGTATAATGTGTTATTAATCATTTACAAAAGCTCAAGAAATATTTTTATTTCAAGTAGAATTCACAAATAGCTACTTATTCGACTAAAACTGTTATGATTCTTATGAATAAATAATTTTTTAAAAAATATAATAATTTGACTCCACTGGAGGTCTGAGAATCTGAGTCTAAGCAAAGTCGGAGGACATAAACTCCAAAACTGAGTCCAAGTCGGAGGTGAAAGAGTCTGACTTTAATTCTAAGCAAAGTAGAAGCATGCATAACTTTATCTGAATCCTGCCCATTGTCATTTCTATTTTTAATCGGTTGAGGTAGAGGTGTTCACTCAGGTTATTTGGCCGATTAATGGTTAAGTGTTTTGGATCAGTTTAAAATTACATCTTGTATCCGTATTGATTTTTACATAATTAGAATACATTTTCAAAGTTAGTTTAAATCCAATTTGAGCACTACCTCTAGGTTCAGGTATAATTGGTCAAGTTGATGATTTGAATTTAGTCGATTTGTATTTTTTTTTTGAATCTTGTGAGTTTCATGTTAAATCAATATTAATTTAGGTTAATACGGTTTATGTCGATTTGTATTTCACAAATTCTTGCTATAGACCGTCTATAGCATAGATGGGTAGATATGGGCCAATCCATTTTGCAAAATAAATAACTGATTAGTCATCAGCCTTATTTTTAAATTTAAAATCATTAGGCTGGGCTGTTGAGAAAGCCGTCTTTGTTATAGACGGTCTCTCAAGATGCCAAAACATAATAAACATTGACACTTATTTTTTTAAAACCTTTATGGGTGGATAGTTTTATTTGCAATTAGTAGATAGACACTCGTGTAATGCATGAAGTTTATTAGTATAGAAATATCTATAAATACAAATTTTAAGAAAGACGCATTTAAATATCATTGTGAACATGATTTGAATGTCACAACTCACACAATTACATTTTAACCTGTAAAAATGATTTTATTTGGTTATGCTTTATAAAATCGTCATTTTAACCCGACTTAATGCCATGTTTGGGAAAAATAATATCATTCGAAAATTTAGAAGTGACTCAAATTTAGTGTTTGGCAAATCAAAAAATTTCAAATTTTGAATTTGAATCAAATTCCACCATTGTTTTTAAAGTAGTTTAAGTTGAGAATTTGAAAATGACTACTCAAACCTTGTCATTTTCAAATTCTTCACTTATGATTTCATAATTGAAATCCATAATTTGAAATGAAATACTTGTTCCCAAACACTACATAAAAAGATTTACAATTATGGCAATTATAATATGACCAAAAACCTGATTTCAAACCGACCCGAACTTAACCCGAAAAGATTTACAATTATGGCAATTATAATATGACCAAAAACCTGATTTCAAACCGACCCGAACTTAACCCGAAATCAACCCGATGATCCGAATGAACACCTACACAGTGGCTTATATTCACAAATTAGAAGCACTAGAAAAAGAAAGATGACACAGGAATAGAGATAGGAAGAAGGTTGTTGTAATGTATTGCACAAGCACTAATTGCTCGTCGAATGGCTCATAACTCCCAGTGATTACAATATATGAATGAATGCTATACTATTCTTCCCTTTCATTATATATACAGAGTATTTGTATTTGCTAATTCCCTCTCCCAAAACAAAACTAACAAACTCTCAAAACTGCATGAGTGGACTGGAGACACATTAGTCCCAACACTTGTGTTTTCGAACTATAGCTTATAACCTAAACCCGTGTCCAATAACATGGCTAACATCAAGGTTGATGCACCATATTCCAGTTTGGATCAGAGCTGCAATCCCCAAGATTAAGGCCAGCACATTTAGAAATCAGATCCTGCAAAAGAAGCCGATTGTATTTACACCATGGTAATAAATTGATGAATCGAATAAGATTTGTATCTTTGGCATGAAAAGCATGCCGTGTTTTAATCCGGAATCCTGTTGAGAGATCAATAAAGCATCGATACAAACATGATATACGAAATAGGGAACAAATGTCGGCATAACAAATACAATCCTCTTGTAAAATGAGTAAAGTCGGTTTTTCAGATATGAATATGTCATCTACTCTATTTTACATGATCATAATAATCCAAAGTAATGTGTGCTAAGACAACTAGTAAAGTTCATATTTAATCGAATAAGGGATTCATGCCCAATGATTGCTTTCACAATCCACACATTAAGTCTGGATGTTTGTGTAGGGGTGAAAATTATTTGGATAAAACTTGTAAACCTAACCAATCCAGTCCGAATAAAAAATATTTTGAATTTATAAAATTATAGTTGAATTCAGATTGGAAAATAAAGTAAACAAAATATTTTGGTTGGAGCAACTCAAAATCCAAACGATATTTAGTCTAAATGAAGTAAACTACTTAGCATCTTGCAAGGTGAACAAAAGTCGGTTTTTGGTTATCTAATATTTCCCCGTTCCATAATACTTGCTACTGAGTGTGACATGTTGTATGGGAAAATGTCATAATCAGTAGCAAGTATTATGGAACGGAGGAAGTAGTAGGTAACTGAAATGAATGATCTTTTAGTTTACAAATAAAAATTATTAACTCAAATTTCTAAGTTGGTTCTCTAATCTGGTTTTCAGTTTATAATGGGTTTTCCTTCCATTCCATTTGGTTTGGTTTGGATTATAATGAAATGTGGTCCGAATTGAAATGGAAATAAACCGAATCAAGTTTGGTTTGGAAGTAATCACAAGTTACACAAAAATCGTCATGGTCATGGTCATCAGCCAGTAATCAAATGTTACAAAAAAATATTACCTGAAAATCTGTTGACTTGTCATGGTTTTCAGCTTGTTGCTTCTCATGTAGTTTTGGCAAGACCTGCTCAACCAAGCAAGATTTGACCACCTTCAAGAAAATCGAACAAGCATCAGTAACAATTAGATTAGGTGAATAGGCAATTCTTTTTCGAATTACACTTACTAAATCGTTGGGTGTTCAAAGTCGACAGATACACAAATTAATACACAACATTACTCTAGAAGTCTAGATCAAATTATAATTATAAAGATGAAATTGTCTTAAGACGTAAGTGCACCTGCATGAGCTTATCTTTTGAAGAGGGATTCAGAAAACCGTTAGCTCTTTCATTTTCCTGTTCTAAGAAACATTGAACCTGCATGCCCCACATTTAAGTACTATAGATCAGACCAAGATAGTAATTAGTACAAAGTATGATTACTTAATGTTTCGAAGTTTTTGCAAGAACCTTATACATATAATCAGCATACGAATCAGTCACGAGACAATGTGAAGCAATTTGAGAATAGTAAGTTGCAGAAGTTGCAAGCAAGGTATTTTCAAATTCATCATAACAAGTTCCTCCCATTGTTTGTGCAACGTCAAAATACTCCACAATCTTTTTTAGTAGGTTCCCATCAATCATCACCCCATTGCGATTTTGATGTATCTGAAAAGGATAGGATATTAGCTCAGGGACACAAACAAAATTATTTGGACTAGTTAATGACAAACAACGCGAGAAGAATGTTATCCTACCAAAAATACCGCAGCAGCAACAAGTTTAGTCTGATATCTTGGGTTCACCTGAAAAACAATAAAAGTTCAAGAAAATAGGAGTACAAGTTATCGGCCCTGAGTGAATAAATCAGCAGTGATGCTTAAGCATAGAACAAAACAGCTTACCAGATTGTGAAAGGTTCTGATAGCTAGCTCCAAAAGGCCAAAAGCTCCAACACGAGGGATATAGAAACGGTCAAGGTAATGAAAGAATCTAGATAGCCACTTGGCCATCAATTGATAGCTAGACCACTTTACTAGCAGCTCAGTCAAGAGAATTGTACCACTTTTATCATCCAAATATGGAAGGACCTGAGGATATGAAAAGGGCTGAGTACATATGAAATAGATTATAAAAATGCAGAGGGTTTATTAAAAAAATGTATTTCAGAGTCATCGTAAATAACAGATAGAGTAAGTGAACCTTCACTTGTCATGTTCTTTCCATAGACCATCTTTCACAGTAGAGTTTTCACATTATAGAAACTACCACATCTAATGCGCTCAATATTCCTGAGTTCAATCGGTATTGGTTGTTCGTGTTGTCAAAAAAGAAAGATAAACTGCCAAGCTTAGCAAATTATACCTATAGATTGTAGATGAGGACAAACCTTCCTATTATCACCACTGGCGGTTCTTCTTTAGGACAGGAGGGGCATCTCCCCCTCACCCCACCCCACAAATTATTTTTTGAATAACCAAGAGGTCAAGTCTTCAAACATTTACCCCCTTAATATTTAACCTAAGTTTATGGCTTAAAATTTTGCCCCCTTAATTTTCACCCAAGTTTCGTCACTGCGTGTATTTGATTTGAAAGTCCAGCAAAATCCATGTAGCAAGCTGTTAAAGCTGAATGCATCATCATATGGACATTTAAAGAATAGTATCATATCTACAAACTAATTTGCTCACAAGGCATATACATATATATGGTGCTCTGCAGCTAAATCTTACCAATGAGTTGATACACTCTTCTAAACCAATTTTGTACCGATCGTAAAGCATCTTGGAATTCTCATGTGCAGTTCTCTGTACACACAACGAGTAAACACATCTACAAGAGTTAAGGAGTAAAAGATTCACGACGGAAAGAAAAATGACTAATGCCAAAATTGCAACAAAGGCAAATTGGGATACTGATAGAATCTTTGATACTCCTCTGAACTGAACTTAACATCAGGATATCCTTCCATAACCCTCCTTGTTCTCGTAAACGCCTCATTCAATATTGCCATTGCTTCTCCTAAACTTAAACTACAAGCCATTGTGGCAATGAAACACCCACACCACTGAACAATCTGGAAAAACGAGTAAGCCAATCCTTATATTAGTAGAAATATTAGCACCATTTATACATATTCCATCTCCATAACATATAAATTAGCTTCATTATATTCAATGATCACCAAATCAACAGCAATACCGGAGGCAAAATTTGATAGCCACTTGAAACTTAGTACGCTTTCACACAAAAGAAAAGAACTTACACAACATGAATGGCTCGAATTTCTTAAATCAGGGGCAGAGGGAATGGTGGTTAGGAATTAGGATAGGCAATAACCTTCCATAGCTTTTGAGTTTTTGTTTTCGAATATAAATCTTGGTCCCTCCGACAACTATAGTCTATTTTCCGACTCCTAGACATCTAAATACAATTAAGGTCTTATTTTTCGTCCTCCCTTCACCCAGAACTCTGGATTCATCACATTGGACTCTTACCTATAGCAATTTCATCAAATGCTGAATCAAGAATTCAAAACCTTTAATTCAAGGATTATACTAACATCTATTTGACGTATAAGTTATACTACAATCAGAAGAATTCAGATAAAACCCACCCAATAATTTCCAACAGTAATACAAAAAACAAAGAGATGATATTTGAACATGATCTCAACAAACAGATACTCCATATACTGATATACGAACCAATACAATGATACAAAACAATTCCTTTCAACAAATTATATAAGACGTCAAGAACCACAAAAAAAGTAGAAGCCGATCAAAGAAAACAAAATAAACCCACAAATTTACCACTCAAATAGACTATAATAGAAATAAAAGAGAATTCAAAAGGGAAAAGGGGTACCAGAAAAACCCTAGAATCATAAAGCTACTACAAACGACTATGTAAAATTATAGACAGATATTCTGAATAGGTAGAGGATGGCATGAATCTAAGAATCTTATTATGTAATCTATTCAAGATACTGAAACACAAAAAAAGAAGAAATCATAGAAAGGGGAGAAGTATGAGCAGTCACCTGAATTGAGGGGTTGTTTTTGAAAATGATGAGTACACTTTTGGCTCCGCTTTCACCCGGCAAAGACACTGAAGAAATACCAGAATGTAGAGATGTGAGCGACAACAAATATAAGAGGAATGGACTTGTTTTTATATACTTCGTCCTTTTCAACTGCTCCGTTTTTACGTTACTATATGTTATACTTTAACGCACCTCTTCACGCAAGAATCTTTTGGATTAAAAAGGTAAATGACACGCATCATTATATTTAGTGTATTCACTTTTTTATGAGGGGTGATTGAGGCCACGTGATATGTTATACTTTCTCTGTTCTAACTTGACTATATTTTTACTTACACATTAGTCGTAATATATAAAATAGACTTAAACGACGAATAGTGCGCATAAACGAAATGTAGTGAGTATTTCATTACGGAGGAAGTATACTCTAATTGTAGTATGTGTATAAATAAAATAAAAAAAACTAAAATTATTATTAAAAAGAAATGGTAATCGCTAAGACATTAAAATAAAAAATAATGAAAAATAAGACATACATAACAGATACAAGCTTGAAAATTGTAAAATATACTTCCTCTATTTTGAAATAATTGCTACATTTTGTTACTGACATTATTCATTATTAATGCTTATTTAATTTGTCTCACCATTACTCATACTCTTTCTTTAATTTTCATCCACACATTTAACTTACATTTTCATTTCAAGTGTACATTTCACACACTTTTCCATATAATATAATTATTTTTTACCACTATTTATTTTTCTTGATTTTCATCTCATTTGTACTCCAGGCTATATTTTGGACTTATGTAAGTATATTTAACATATATACTTTGTTCATATTTAAAAAATTAAATAATATTAGTATTGTTTGTTAAACTCACACATCATATCATATCATCATACAATCTAATAATTTTGATGTAAGTTAATAAATGACAATCTAACATAATGTTGACATGTGTAATTTTTTTATTGGCTTAATACTTATTAGTAGAGATTTTGCATCGTTTGTAATTTATTGCCCAATATAGTTTCACAAATCATACAATCTAATAATTTTGATGTAAGTTAATAAATGGCAATCTAACATAATGTTGACATGAGTAATTTTTTTATAGGCTTAATACTTATTAGTAGAGATTTTGCATCGTTTGTAATTTATTGCCCAATATAGTTTCACAAATTGAAGGATGATTGACTATGATTTTTGCAATAAAAAACTTGCACTTTTAAAATTTTATTGCTATTTGTATTTCTTTTTTTACTGATTGAGACAAATTTTTCTTAATTGTTTCGTTGATTGATATTTACTGCATGAGACAAATATGTATAAATGGATTGATAATTGATAAACACTTGCATTTATTAAAATCATTTTATTATATACTAAATAAGATAACAAATCACAAAATAATTAGCATAGAATCTTCAAAATAATTATAAATAAAATAAACTACAATATAATAATATTATTAGCATTTCAAAACACAAAAGTTGTGATATCTTAAACAAAATTTTAATTTTGTAGCATAATTAAAGTTTTAATTTTGTAGCATAATTAAAATTTTATTTTTGTAGTATATTACTCTTTAAATTAAAAATTTAAACTTAAGAGGTTAATATATATTTTCCCCGTTGTTTTAAAAATCTAATTTTTTTTAGATGTTTACACTATAAAATCCGTGCATTGCACGAGTTTTATACTAGTATAATACTATAAAAATATTGGAAAATTACAAGTGTCATCCTCTAAGGAGACATGACAAAATTTTAGTGGATGATAGTTGATTACATGACAATATTTACCTTATTTACAATTTGATTATTTTAAAAAATTAGAGCTAAATTAGGTATAATATGAAGTATAATTTATTATAGCAATTCTATGTAACTAACACAAAATTTGATGGAGTATATTTAATTGAATCTATTGATTTCATGACAATATTTACCTTCTTTGGAATTTGATTATTTTTAAAATTAGAGCTAAATTAAGTATAGTATGGAGTATAATATACTCCCTCCGAATCAGTTTAGTTGTCCCATTTTCTTATTTGGCAAAACCATACCAATTGTCCAATTTCCTTTTTTGTCTATCCTTTTTTTTACCTAAATACCCCCACTTTTTCAATTCCCAATACCCAACTACCACCTTTACAATTAATTTAATCAATTAAAATACCCAACTACCACCTTTTTAATGGACCCCACTCAACTCTTAAAATCCGTAAAATCCCAAATGGGACAATAAACTGATTCGGAGGGAGTATTTATCATAGCAATTCTATATAAACTAACACAAAATTTGATGAAGTATATTTAATTGAATCAAAGAGTGATAGTATTCAATAAATAATTTTTAAACATTAATAGAATTATTTTAATGAATAATAGTTGATTACCTGACAATATTTGTCTAATTTGTAATTTGATTTGTATAAATCATATACATACTAATAAAAATGCTGAAAAATGACAAATGTTAACCTTAGGAAGCCTTGACAAATAAAATTATTTTAATAGATGATAGTTGATTACAGGATAATATTTATTTAATTTAGAGTCTGATTTGTATAAATTGGAGCTAAATTAGGTCAAGTATTTATATAATTCATTATAGCAATTGTACATACCTACCTAGAGTTTGATACATTTAATTAAATGAAAAAGTGATGTATTTAATAAACAATTTTTTAAAAAAATATTAGTATTAATTTTTGCGTTTAAAAACTAATTTATTCGATCGATAAATTTCATCACAATAATATATATTTGCATTATTCTTTTAGGTTATACTCCCTCCGAATCAGTTTAGTTGTCCCATTTGGGATTTCACGGATTTTAAGAGTTGAGTGGGGTCCATTAAAAAGGTGGTAGTTGGATATTTTAATTGATTAAATTAATTGTAAATGTGGTAGTTGGGTATTGGGAATTGAAAAAGTAGGGGTATTTAGGTAAAAAAAAGATAGACAAAAAAGGAAATGAGACAATTGGTATGGTTTTGCCAAATAAGAAAATGGGACAACTAAACTGATTCGGAGGGAGTATTATTTATATACTATTTCATATTCAGAAATTCGTGCATTGTACGAGTTTCTATACTAGTTTAATATATTTATGTTATAGGAGCCAAGATAGCTTATGCCTAAACTCAAGCAACTTAACTTCAATTTCTTCCAAATTAAGCAAACTAGCAGTAGTGTTAGTGTAGTCCGTAAGTTTTCTTAGTGATGGATATTTTCCGCGTACTTGTTATCAATAAAGAAATAAGAATTACGGATCAATGTGACTATGTGAGTGAATATAATTAGTTGTATACTATCCTCAGGTTCTGAGCATGTTTTACATGTTCGATTATATAAGGCCTGGAAAAATTACAGGCCTTAATATTAAATTACGCATATATATTTAGTAACTAAACATAAAAAATTGATGAAAAAATTTTATAATTTTCGAAATTGCACAGGACCTTTTAAAAGTTTTTCAATTTTTATTTCACCCCTAATTACCATTATTTTTTTTTTATTTTAGGATATTTGCCCTAAAGAATTATGTATAGTTACATCATTAGTTTCTTTACTTTATATTTATATATATATAAGAACCGTGAGAACCAATCTCCCTGATAAAAATGTGTTACTCTTTCACAGAAAATGTGTTACTTTAGGACAAAAAAATGTTACTTTTATTTTAAAAAACAAACATATTACAAAGTAACACTTTTTTTCTAAAAAGTAACACCTTTTTAAGTCAAAAGTAACACATTTTTATGAGTTTTGTTCAGAATTTTTTGTTAAAGTAACACTTTTTTGCCTAATAGTATCATAAAAAACAGTAACACCTTTTTAGTAAAAATTAACACTTTTTTGTGAGGCTAATTGGTTCTCACGGTTCTCATATAAGGATGGTTCTCACTGGAACTTATATATATATATATATATATATATATATATATATATATATATAAAATAACTCTAATAAAATAGTGTAATTTTATTAGTATATTTGTAGGTTTCATTAAATTTTATACTTAATATCTTAATAGTTTAGCAGAAACTAACAATGTCATGCATATGAGTTTTGAAATTTATGAAGAAAAAGGGCTAAAGTTGTAGAGTTTATGCAGTCGTAAAATTTAAACACGCATTCACCTAACAAATCTTATTATACTTTAAGTTTTAATTTAAATAAAATAATTATCAAAATTAAGTTAATTTTAAGCTTTCTTAAAAAAAATCGAGTTATTATTATCATATGTGAATTTGAACTTATTTTGTCAAACTAATCACTTTTAAGTCATATCGAACATAGTTAAATTATAACCCATTATATATAGGATGCAAGTATTTGACTAATTTCATACATTCCCTATCTTAAAACAATCATTATGGTGCTTAATGGAGAAATTAATAGTACTAAGTACTAACAACGAGGCATTTAAGTGCTAAAAGCAATAGAATTACAAACAATGAAAAAGACATGCACATGATTGAACTTCCACGCTAGTGCTTACTAAAGTATTAACAATACATTATTTACCCAGTTACCCATATAGCAAATTGTAATTTCCAAATTCCGAATGGCACATTCTCATTAATTGATTCAAAAGCACACAAAGTTGTACTGGAAATATATTCATTCTACAAGGACTAATCATCAATGCTTGCCCATTGACTTCCATAAAAGCTTCATGCCTTTGGCATAAAGCTCAACCACAACACCTCTTCTTAACTGGCAAAATTTAGCTTGCTTTTTTTATTTTTTTCCTTTTTTTTTTCCCAAAGTCTATACACTTTTACGAGCATTATGAACACAATTACACAAAAATAGTGGTGTAAAAGGATTCCTATACCAAACTTAGGATTCCTATACACTTCTTACCCGTATGCTGCTGGAATTTGGCTGGTACTAGTCCTTGAGTATATACTTACCGAACATATATGGGACCATGTACATAAAAATGAGAGCTATATTTTATATACTTGAAGAATTTTGAATTATTGCATCTTCATGGTTTGTGTTGATGACCATAATCTTTCAATCAAGAATAGAATGCATTTTGTTCCAAAGCGTACTTGACCAACCACTCTAGGCTCTGTTGAAAAAGATTTGGATTAATACTAATACTATATAGTACGAAGAAGCAGAAGATTTGAAACAATGAACTAGGTAGAAGAGTATATATATACACCAACATTTTATTACCCAAATGTTAGTGACTTCCACCTAGGTGGAGTTTGGTAGGGTCGGATGCACGCAACCTTACGCTTGTTCATGATGAAAATAATAGGTTGTTTTCGATTGAGCCTTGGTAGCAAACTTCATTTGCAACTTCACATAAATAAAAAGTGTACATTTAAAGTCATTTTACTTTAATTTATTATTATTTGAAACCAAAGAAGTATAAATTTTTGCCTCATCAAAACAATGGACTTGTAGAAGAGTATATATAGCACAATCTTTAATGAATGATTCGGATTCTAAAACTATTTTTCATACCTCGAGGCATTCAGGTAGATCATTAACTTTTGTTCTGACATGAGCCTGCAGACAATCAGGATTGTGTGAGACGCTAGCAAAATTGAAGGTGGCTGAAGCAAAATTAGAACATGTACATATGATGTATCCTTTTCCTTTTCTTTCTATTTGCGTTTGGCCTTAATTCCTCAATTTCAGAGTACTGAGATTCTAAATTTAAACTTAAAATTCCATCTCTACAAAGTGGAAAAAAATAAAGGCATGCGCACCATTGTGGTAGAAGGATTAGGACTTTAAAACAAAATATAAGCTACTACAAGGAAGGGAAACATGACCATTTGAGCAAGGTGGAAATTGTGTAGTCTTGTGAATTTAGAGGCGCAATCTGTGTGTGATCAGCAGGAAACCTCAACATATCAAGGAACACCGAGGAGAATCTTCAGAGAGGGTAGCATAACTATGGAATATAAGTCTTGATCATACTTAATAATAATATGCTTATTATAAAATCAAGTAGCTAACTATTAAATTATGTAACAAGCTAAGTGGTGAAAATGTATATACCTCCATGACTCGTAAGCTCGATTCTTCTCGATCTGTTAATATGGACAGCAAGAATACCAGCGCTGCTGCTATAGTTGAGGGCCAAAATCTCAGATGCCTATAATCCAACAGTGATAGACCAGCCAAATACTTGGCCTTTCTTTGCATCTCTTCATCAGCTGACGCAACTTTTAGATAGAACCTGAGAATTTTCAGATTGATGTTAGCAACAACATCAACTGTAAATACCAATTTTAAGCTGCAGCAAGACATACCACCGAAAAATCAGTGTGTCCTTGTTTAATTTTCCTTTTTCAAATCTACCTACGCATCTAGAGCAGAATTACATTGGTATTAGAATTTTTTATGTACCACAGGAACGAGTAGATTGTTGGCGAGAAGCAGTGAAAGTTAAGGACGTTTTGGACTGCCCACTCCATAGCAACAACTTCATATCTGCAGTATACATTGTTTCCCACGAAGAATGACTTTTGCCGGACACTGAAAATCAAGAACTTTAAATTAGGCTAAATATGAGATTCTTCTATCATCAACTTTTTTCTATCGAAGCGGAAAACAGATGCTGCTAAACGGGTAACATAGTAAAATGAATGAGAAGAATACCAAGGAATAAAACACTAAGAACCCACCAAGTCTAGCTGACTTGCATAATAGAAAACTAGTTGAGTATTAAAGTAAACCATAAATAAAAGCAGTACAGTAATCAGTCTGTTTCATTTTCCAATCAATCTTCACTATGAGGCTGATATTAATGATCATAAAACTAACATGAGTACACAAGAACTGGAAAAAGAGGAAGATAGAAAATTCTAATTTATGTTATTTATAAATGTGGGTTAACAAGCAAGTGAATTTTTAGGTATAATATAATTGCCAATACCTGTTGTAAGGTTGATTCTCTTCTATTCTGATGGCCAAGGTTAGACAAGCTACGCCAAGAAGTTGTAGGTTCTTCCTATTTGTAAAAAACCCTTTGCTCAAAAATCTATCAAGGAGACGCACAGCAAGAAATGTCGTTTCACCCTGGAGATCCTTTGTCCTGGATGTCTGTTTTTTTTTTTTCAAAAATATATTGTACTAAATGCAGTTACAAGTTTTGAAGATACTAGTAAACAGTTTTTACAACACTTCTATAAAACCTATTCTGATTTGAACTCAATAAATAATATTTGAAGTTTTAGTGCAGTATTATGTGAATGCAATTGCACTCAATGTGAAAATGTTTGTTAATCATAATTGATCAAGTAAAACACTTTGCATCAGGACAATTCTATAAAATCTCATGGGAATAAAAACCATAACTCCGCAAGAGGTTTTTACTCTTGGCCGTTTTAGGATCTGGATTAAATTAAGCACCCTCATCGTTAAATATTGTCCCAACGAGAGCCGTTTAGTTTATAACATCCAAATCCTTACTAATTTATAAAAACATATAAAGGTTGACATCATTAGTCCTACTAATCTCTTGTATTCTAACTTTGAACGAAACCATCAACTTATATATAAAAAAAACATAAATTTAAAACTCAAAAATTTGGCATCATAATTTATTATTGATTCTGAATGCAAGGGTTTTGTGGGTTCTGATGAAGAACAAATGGGTTAAGAATGCACAAAACCAGAGCACAACACCAAAGAACAACATAAAGATTAATGAGGCATCTAAGAATACCCCCTCAAAACAAGATTACTTTCATCAATATATCAACATACACTAATGACAAGCCCCTTTATTTAGCATGAGCGGGATACACTGGGTATGGTGATGATGATGACGACTAATGACAAGCCTTACACAACATTTGAGAACACTGTCAAGTAAAGATTTAGCCTTTAATGTCAGTCTCTCACAAATGCTCCAAATGATGTTCTAAGCCCCTTTATTTAGCATATAACATATTAGAAGCCCTAGGACTAGAAGCTTGATCCCCAAGGCAAAACCCGCAACATAATAAAATCGCAAAATTGTCCCACTGGACAGCCTGCTTGAACGAGCGTGTGACCTGCTCGGACGAGCAGCTGTTACAGAATGCTACTGTTTGTGCTGCGCTTGTGCCTTGTTCGAGCATGCCTCTATGTCTTGCATTGCCTTGTTCAAAGCACATCCCACCCCCCAGGTTGAGCACTCTCTTGCTTTGAACAAGCCACCACATGTGTTCCCCGAAGCTCTCCAGATCTTCAACATTGATCCAAACCTTGGCATCCCATTACACATTGCAAATCCCACACCACTTTCAAGTGTGTTGTTGGAAGTCCTACTGTTGGAAGCAATACATACCTAGCTACGCCTCCACGTCATCAATCGGTGTGCTCATACAAGAAACACAAAGTTAGTTAGGCATGATATGTAGCAACCTCATGTACTATAACAGAAAGTAGTTACTGATTTTTTACTTAGCTCTCTTGATTCATTCTTCTGTATATATAGCTCTTCCTCTCCATTGTATATTTTCACCAATTCCATTAATAAAGATTGAATAGTTAAAGATTGAATTGTGTCTTTGTTTTCTTGAAACTCCCTTGAGTTTAACTTGGTATCAGACAGTTGATCTTTTCTCTCGCTTCTGCTCTTTTGTTTTCTCATGGCTTCCGCCTCTTCTACTCCTTCCACATCCACCATTGAACCCACTAATAACCCAACCAGCATTTACTTTCTTCATCCCTCTGATGTTGGTCACAAGATTATCACTAATGTTTTCGATGGTTCTGGTTATGGTGATTGGCAAAGAGCTATCATTCTTGCTCTTTCAGCCAAGAACAAATTAACTTTTGTTGATGGCAGGACTACAAAACCCGCCAAAGATTCTCCTGATCTCACTGCATGGCGACGCGCCAATGATGTCGTAATTGGATGTCTTTTATCTTCCCTTGAACCTAGCATTGCCAAGAGTGTCCAATGGCACAAAACCGCAAAAGAAATCTGGGATGAACTCCATGAGAGGTATGGTCGTTCTTCAAATGCTCAATTGTACTCGTTACAAGAGGAACTTGGGAAATTGACTCAAGATCCTGATGAAACCATTGCTGATTTTTATACAAAATTCAAGACCATTTGGGATGAATTAGATCATCTTAACCCTTTACCCTCTTGTTCTTGCGATGAATGTTCTTGTAACCTCACTCAAAAAATTCTACAAACTCCAACAAAGTCAAAGATTAACTCAATTTCTCATGAAGCTTGACCCCAAATACACCCAAGTTCGCAACACTATCTTAATGATGTCTGAACTTCCTACCATTGCTCAGGCATACCAAATCCTTGATCAAGAACAGCGTCACCAGCATCTCAGCAAATTACATGATTCCCATCTTGAATCCTTGGCTTTCAATGTTGACAAGAAGCCTCCCTATGCCCATGCTTCCAGTAAATCATCTGTTCCTCTTCCTATTAGCCACAGATCAGACAAACCAAAAGTCTCTGGTACTAAACGCTCAGGTTCCTATTTTTGCGATCATTGTAAGACTTATGGTCATAGCCTTGAACGCTGTTGGAGGGTTCATGGCTATCCCCCTACATACAAGCCCAACACCTGGAGAAGATCTCATGGTTCTGCTCACCTTGCTCAAGGGGATGGTGAAGATCTGATGACACTCTTGAGAGGCACAAGGCTAGACTTGTCGCCAAGGGTTATACCCAACTATATGGTATTGATTTTGAAGAGACTTTTTCCCCGTTGTCAAGATGACAACTATTAGATGCATGCTTGTTGTTGCTGCACACCATCGTTGGCCCATTTACCAATTGGATGTCAATAATGCGTTCCTTCATGGTGATTTACATGAAGAGGTTTTTATGAAACTCCCTGAAGGTTTACATGTCCCTGGCAAGAAGGTTTGCAAGCTCAATAAGTCTCTTTATGGTTTGAAACAGGCCTCATGGCAATGGTTTGCTAAACTTGTCCATGCTCTTCAACAACTGCATTTTCAGCAATCCAAGTATGACTATTCCTTGTTCATCAATAAGACAGGCTCAGACATCACTATTATGGTTGTTTATGTCACTGATATCTTGGTCACTAATACCAACCTTAACACCATTGAGGCTTTGAAGGCTCATCTTCATACTACTTTTAGCATCCAAGATCTGGGTTCTTTGCATTTCTTTCTAGGGATGGAAGCTAGTTATAGTGGCAAGGGCATAATCCTTACTCAAGAAAAGTTCACCAAAGACCTTCTCAAAGACAGTGGTCGAACTGACCTTAGAAAGGTGCTCACCCCTTTGCCATCTCATCTTAAACTCTCTGCCTCCAAAGGTGTTCCTTTAACTGATCCCACCATCTACATAAGTCTCATTGGGAAACTTAATTTTTTGACAAATACCCGTCCTGATCTCTCGTATTCTGTACAAACCTTGAGCCAGTACATGCAATGCCCTACTGACATTCATTTTGCTGCATTAAAGCACACTTTGTCGTACATCTCCTCCATTGTTGGTCAAGAGATTTTGTTACAAGGCTCTGATAAGCTTAATCTTCAAGCCTTTTCTAACTCTGACTGGGGCTCTTGTGTAGACACTCGCAGATCCATCACAGGCTACTTAATCATGTTAGGGCAATCTCCTATTAGTTGGAAGTCCAAGAAGTAATCCACTATATCCAAATCTAGCTCTGAGGCTTAATATCGAGCTATGGCATTAGCTTCTGCAGAGGTCACCTGGCTTGTTCGTTTGCTCCATGATTTTGGTCTCACAAAACTTCAACCTGAGACCCTATTCTGTGATAACCAATCTGCTTTCCAAATTGCCAAGAACCCCGTTTTCCATGAGAGGACAAAGCATATTGAGATCGATTGTCATTTTACACGGGATAAAGTACTTGAAGGCCTCATTCAGTTGTCCTATCTCCCCACCAAGCTCCAACTTGCTGATATTCTGACCAAGCCTCTTCCTTCTCCTCAGTTCAGAGAACTCCTATCCAAACTAGGAGTCTATCCTACCCCTCCTAGTTTGCGGGGGGTGTTGGAAGTCCTACTGTTGGAAGCAATACGCACCTAGCTACGCCTCCACGTCATCACTCTTCCTCTCCATTGTATATTTTCACCAATTCCATTTAAAAAAGATTGAATTGTGTCTTTGTTTTCTTGAAACTCCCTTGAGTTTAACATGTGCAAAAATACTTGAGCTACAAGGTGCTTAAAGTCATCTTTGACTTTAATGTCATGGCAATTGATTCTTGCTTCAACAGATTCATTAAGTCAATTATATATCATGTATTCAACGTTGCCTCAAATGAACACAATAACATAATTTAAACATTTGATTCTATTGGAGAATAATAATTAGGCAAAATCATAATTAACAGTCCGTGGTCCGGTTAGTCTTTTTTACTTGAATTCTATTTGGACATCAGTTTCTCACATTCCCTACTAGCTCAAATTTAACTTGTGCAGTGATATGAAAAATTTTGCTATGCGTATTAGTAAAATTTTAATAATAGAACTTTTACAGATTCTCTGTAAACGACCACATACAAGTCATCGTCCTTGTAGAAAAGTAATTCAAAGTACTTTCCAATATGCATTCTCATAGATCAGAAACATACCTTACCCGGTTTTCCTATGAGATGTATGTTTAGATTCAACTGACGATAGTAATAGAATAACATAATAGATGTCATGCATGGAATTCAAGCTGGATGGTTTAAATGAATAGCAACCATTACGGTGTTATGTGATAGGAGTTTTCCGACAAAGTTAAAATATAAATTTTACCGAGTTGCTCTCCGTGTCCGACTTACCTAGTTGTATTATGGAATAGAGTTTTTTGTCTGTTACGATACATGAGCATAATATAATGGAAGTAACAAATGAGAATGTTAAGGTGGATATACACACCAGATTGAATAAGATTAGGAACCAAGTTTGAAAAGAAACCATAGGTTGTATTCATATCTGCGAAAATGAATTGAATGAAAGTAAATTGAGAGATAGTTTGGACAATCAAGGGTGGTTCTAGGCTCATTTAAAGTGTTTGACCGCCTAGGGCCCCTACAAATCAGGGGTTTTATACATTAACAAATCTTTATAATTTATCTGTCAAGTGTAACTTAGTTGGTGATTTGTCTTTCTGTGATATTGTTGGTTAGAGGTTTAAAACTTACCAATATTAAATTTTAGTTTGTTTGTACCATTAATGGTTGCACAAATTCTTGTATGAGATTGTCTCACCGTGAGACGCGCGTCATACATGGGTTAGACAGGCTAATAATGCAAACTATTGGCATATAGACTTTTTATTTTAAAATTGTCTCACCAAAAAACGGTCTCTCAAAAGAGTAACTCTAATGGTTGATGAAGAGCCTCAATTTCTAAACATCAAGAAGTAAATAGGACCCCTATACTCTTTGCTCCGCCTTTGTGGACTTTGAATATGAGTATGAGGATATATTATAAATAAAATTATAAAAAAATCAATCATTGCAACTTTATCCTAAGTTCCATCAAATTGAACTAACCTACATACGCGAAAAAACGTTTAATTTTTTTGTAACTTGATTTAAGCTACCCCTGACGTGGAGTAACGCCTTACGTGGCACTAAATTATTGGCTAAATATTCTGAGTAATTTGTACCGTCATTTTGCTTACAATATTACGTCAACGCTTGTCGAGGTGATTAAAGCTTCCAATCGTAATGAATTGTTGATCAAGCATAGAAACTAACCTCAAGAATCCAATTGACCATCAATAATCTCTGCTCAGTGATTAATCCTCCATAAACAGTGGCAGAATCATACTCTTTAACGTACTCTTTCACTTTTGATGCTTGATTGCTTTCTCTACTCCTCAATCTACGGTAATTCTCTTCATCATCTTCACTTTCAAATTTATAATACTACATACAATATTGCAAATCAATTAAATAAACAAAACTTGTTGAATTATACGGTTGAATGAGTAGTTAAATCAAATTAAGAACTCACAGCATTTTCATCAAAATACTGATCATTGAAGAGAGAGGTAGCTGCATTATCTAAAGAACTAGAGTTAATTTGTAAGAATTGTTGAGAAATCTCCTTAAAGAGAGAGAAACAAGGAGAAGTAGAATCATCGCTTGATTTCTCGGAGAATTGACTTCCGGAGAAAGAGTTAAGCCACAACGAAGGAGTATACTCTTCGGTGAGATCATCTAGCTCAGAAACTCCATTACCAGAGAAAATCTCCGATAAATTCGTCATAGACGAAACCTCGTATTCATCATACGAAAAACTCTCGGTACAAGCCAAATCAGAGTTAAACAGTCCAATGATAAAATTACCAGAGTTATTTTCGGCCAATTTCTGTTCAACAGTCGCTGTCGTATCCGCCGGAGAATGTAGAATTTTTGAGAAATCATTCGGAACTTTATGATTTGGCTCCGACTCTGGTTCAGCGACGAAAACAGAGCATGATTCAACAAAAGAATTCTCCGATATGGATACTTGAGAAACATCTTTCTTCAGCAATGACTCCGGCATCACCATCGTATTTCTTGTAGGAAACGCTGCGTTTAGAGGCAAAGTAGCAGAATCGAGTGTCGTATTGCAGGAAACTTCATCGCTAGTAGAATTGAAGGATAAATTGAGTTGGTGAGGAGCGTCTGAAATGGTGAAATTGTTGGAGAGAATTGAATAAAGTTGTGTTCGTTTTCTGCGAGGAATTTTCGATCGTTTATTTTTCTTGGGAAATTCAGCAGCGTGATTAGTAGCAGTAGCTTGTTGAGTACTCTTTCGCTTCATATTCTGAGTTTGAATTTGAGTAATTTGATTAGCGGAGAAGAAATAGAGCTTTGAAAATCTAAGAGAGAAAGAGAGAAGCGGGAGGAAGAGTGAAGATGAAAGTACAAAGAAAGAGAACATGTGCGGTTAAGGGGTTGGAGGGAGAGAGAAACAGAAACTGTTATGCCTATGCATGACGCCTGAAAGTTACTGGTTTTTTCTGAGATTAAATTGGGATTAAAATTTAATTCTATACTTCAAATTATAAGGATGATCTTCATTACTCTACCGCCCGTTTAGTAGGTGAAAATAAATAATTTATAGATAATAAGTAATAATTGATGGTCATATGCAAATTGGGAGATTTCAATATCCTAGATAGTAAATTCAATTTAGTTAATTATATTGATCCTTGCTCCCTTGTGCACGACTCTTTAATTACACGTGCATCGTGGACTTACCATTAAAATTTCACATCACGTTAGTCTCAAGTCTCAACTAGGGGTAAAAGTTTAATTTACGATTAGATTTTTTCATAAAATTAAATCAAATTAAATTTAATTCGTTTTTTTTATTTTTCAATCAAAGTTCAAACCAAATTTGGCATAATCAAATCAAATCAAACTAAATTAATTTGCTTTTGACTTTTTCAGTTTATTCCATACTATATATATATATATATATATATATATATATATATATATATATATATAGGAAGAAGTTCCAGTGAACCATCCTATAGGAACCGTGAACCAATCACCATACAAAAAGTGTTACTTTTACTAAAAGGTGTTACTTATGGGAAAAAGGTGATTCGTATTTTATGAGTACTATTGGCAAAAAAGTGTACTTTAAGAAAAAAATTCAAAAAACACGAAAAGGTGTTACTTTTACCTAAAAATGTGTTACTTTTGAAAAAAGCTGTTACTTTTATTTATTTGAAAAAATATTTTTCTGAAAGTAACTACATTTTATGCTAAAAGTACTGTTTTTAAAACAAAAGTAACAATTTTTGTTCAAAAGTAACACATTTTCTATAAAAAGTAACACATTTTTATTAAGCGATTGTTCTCACCGTCTCTATATAGCTTACCATCTGACACTTATATATATATATATATATATATATATATATATATATATATATATATATATATATATATATATATATATATATATATAGAAAACGTTTTTATGTTAAGTTAATTTGGATTTTCAATTAATAGTTTTTTTATAGACTTAAGAAGGTATTAAAAAAGACTTATTTTGAGTTTTTATGTTAGCATTGCCAATGGAATTCTTCTTTTTGCATGGTGGGTTGCACAAGGTTTATTCAATTAGTAATTAACTTAATGTAAATACAAAAGGTGAACTTCTATTTTTAAGTTAATTTGGATTTTCAATTAATAGTTTTTTTATAGACTCAAATCTAATTCAAATCAAAATATTTTAATTTTAAATTTCAAATACAATAAATGCAAATCAAAATTTAATTTATTATTTAAATTGATTTAACTAAAATATTTTATTCAAATAACTTTTACCTGGCCTCAACTGAATACTAATTGAGCATTTGGGGCCTTTGGGCTCTTGTAGGCTCAATAGTACATGGCACAGATGTGTGAGCTAAGGTGAAAATGTGAAAGAAATAAGCAAATTTAACAAAAAAAAAAGGAAATTATTATTGTTGCCCCTGAGGTATGCGTTTTTATTAATGGTGTCCATATTTTTTTTTCCAATGGTACCCCTAACGTTTTAAGGTAATTACAACCGTGACCCTTTTAAGTTTTTTCCATTAAAAATCCGTTAATTTTTCGAAATTAACCTAAGTAAGGTTAGTTTCTTCTTCTTCCCTTCCCCTTTCCTCTGTTTTTTTTTTGTATTTGCTGCACATCATGGGCAACTTCATTGCTTGTTCCATCATCTCATAATCCATCATCTCCTCGCGCTCCCTTCTCTGCATTTGCTGCATCATTTTCAATCAAAATTGCTAATGAAAACAATTGAGTATGCTATGCAGCTATGAAGTAGATTATACAAAATAAAAAAATCTGGAGTGATTCATACTCCAACTGTTTGATAAAATGCTTTAAAGAAAGACTAAAAGTTTAAGAGAGTATATACTATCTGTTTGCTTGCCTTTAATCAGTAGCCAAACACAAACTAAACAAAAACCCGGAGTTTTGTGGGTTTTTCTGGTTCGTGGTTGATGTTGCTTTACAGTTTCGTTAATGGAGACTACATGTATTGAATGGCAGTGCGAAAATGGATGATAAATTAATCCAATTCATTGATCAAAATTACCAACAATTCAATTTAATCAACAAAACTAAACAAACACACCAAAAAAGTCCAAATTTTCAATGGCAGGAATTAAGTTTATGATCCTGGCAGCTGCCATGGCAGCCATGATAGTGATAACTCATGCCACCATCATAATAACCGAGGTCGAAATCGACGACGATTCAAACCCGATATTTCGCCGAGGCAAATGTGAGCGCCGGTTACAGAGTCAGTGGCCTAACCATTGTGAGGAATACATGATGGAGGAAATGATGCCAAACCAAGGAAGGAGATACTTCAATCAGTGTTGCAATGAACTGAGAATGATGGATAGGGAATGTCATTGTGAAGCCATGAAGAAAATGGTGCAGCAAATGCAGAGAAGGGAGCGTGAGGAGATCATAGATTATGAGATGATGGAACAAGCCATGAAGTTGTCCATGATGTGCAGCAAATACAGAAAAAATAGAGGAAAAGGGAAAAGGGAAGAAGAAGAAACTAACCCTAGTTAGTTTCTTTTTCGAAAAATTAACGGATTTTTAACGGAAAAAACCTAAAAGTATCCTCAAAACGTTAGGAGTACCATTGGAAAAAAAACTGTGGACACCATTGATAAAAACGCATACCTCAGGGGCACCAATGATGATTTCTCAAAAAAAAAGCTTCGGGTAAACTTAATTCTAAAAATAAGTGTCTTTATGTTTGAGTCTAAGGTTAGGTTAGATCGCAATTACTAACAGCGAATAAAAAAATTGATCAAAAAAATCAATTATTTCAGAAGAAAGACAATGTCATAACAATAGAAGGGAGGGACAAAAAAAATTAAAAACATGTTTGTTCGTGGTAAGACATTGTTTCCCTTTTGTTCACAGTAAATAACTGCGAACAAACAATTTTGATCTTTTATAATCAAGTTTTTTGTGCTCTGCTAGTAACTGCAAACTAGCCTAACTTTAAACTAGCTTATTTATGAAATTAAGTTTACCCAAAATAAATATTTTTATTTTAAAAAATTTTGCTTATTTGTTTCACATTTTCGGTTAATGTTGCCGTAAAAAATCCAATGCCGGTGCATCCATTGTTACGCACTCTCTAGAACACAGGGAACTCACAAAACGACTCAAAAGAGCGGTACAGAGATAGCGAGCGGTTTCGCTCGATCGAGGCAATGCCGTGGCTGGTAGCCGTTAACTTCTCCTCATTGTCAATCCTTGCTTTTTCCAGAGTAATTCTGCTTCTCTCTCTATACCCTTATCTATACTGTCAACTGTACAGTTTCTGAAATATTCGATTTGTAGCTCATTTTCAGTGAATTACGTATTCTGCTTCAGTTTATTGTTTTTATGGAGCGCACTTTTCTAATAGTATCATCCTTGGGCACAAATTTACGTGTATTTGCTAATACTTGGGCTGGAATCGGGGATGAATTGGGATTTTATGGCTCATTTCTGTTTTGAAACCTTTAATTGCTGATTTAATTGGAATAATTTCCGTTTTAGTTTGGTGCATAGCCCGTAAGCTCGGAGTAGGTATTTTTGGTTTATATAATTATATTAGCTTTTAAGTTGGCTGACTTGAGAAGTTGAGAGTTAGCTTGTTCTCCCAAAGTTATTTCAGTTAATTTTTTCATCATTTCCTCACAATTTTCACTACCTAATTAGTTCTAGTAAGCCGAGTTCCGTAATTCCAATTAGTTTCGTTGAATATTCTGTGTCTTTAGAGGCGATGTAGGTGGTTGAGTCTTTACAGTCAATATAAAACATAAAACAGGAATTCTGAAGTAACAATCAGGTCAAGAATGGCAGAAGCAATGAATATCACTAAGATTTACGAGGCTTACTCAACTAGGGCTACATCCTCTTTAGTGTCTTTTGTTTTATTGATTGGCAACTAAACTTAGAGCTCTTGATCACAGAAACTCATAAGAATAAAATTAAGAATAGAGAAGAGATATATAGGGTTGATGTGAATATGGCTAGAGATTCTTGTAGGCTTTCAAAGCATCCAACTTGTCTCTTAACTTTTCCGTCTAGGTGAAATAAACTAGAGTTAGGGGTGTTTTTTTTTATATCAGTCGTGTTATTAATGATAAGATCAATTTAAGATGATAAATCCTCGGGATAGATAGGATTTTCCTCATATGGTCCTGCAATCGAGTGTACCACATGCTCGTTTGAGCACACAAACCATGCCCATGGAAAAGTTATGCTCGTTCGAACAAAGGGTTGCTCGTTTTAGAATACTAGTGCTCGTTCAAGTACTTGCCTCCTCCTTGATCTTGCATATGCTATTGTGCTCTTTTGGTCATTTTAATATCTGAATGCTTGTTCAAGCTATGTGCTTCTTCGACTCTTCATGATGCCTTCGAACTTCCTTTACAAAATATTAACCATCAACAATTATGCCTTGATTTAAGGCGAACAAATAATAATCTCCACCTTGACTCGAGTCTTCTAGTATACCTCTCTTTTCACTTTTGTGGCTGTGATGTAACTGGCGATTTCATTTGTTACTTATGATGGTGATTGTGTATTGAAGAAATTTACTCGGACGTTTTGTGCCCAACCTAATAGCTATGTCGTGTTTGAGTTTTTAAATGTTCTTTTACATGATTATAAGTAGTAGAAAGGTCTTCACTCTTCAGTGGATGTGGCAGGGAAAAGACGGAACATGCTGTTGGTTTCAGTTGTAACAATTCCCTATTGGTGTTGTTTTCTTGAATTGAATTTGGCTAAAATTCTTTTCAATTACCTTTGCTTAATACCTTATATCAGGATACAAACTGTAATGCTAATCAATTTCTCAGCAGTTTTTTTTTCTCGATTATCTACTTGAGATTGGGAGGATCTTGGCAGAAGTTGAGGGAGGGTTATATCATATGTTTTGTATAGAAAAAACTATGATTTAGAGAAAAAGGGTTCAAAGGACCATATAGCATTGAGAGTAATGAATGGATTGGTATTAGAGGATTCTTATGAAGAAGACGGGAAATAATTCTTTGTGAATACAGGCAGCCCTGTCTTTTGAGATTGAGGCTGGGAGAAGTTGTATTTTTTGTGCAGAAGTTAATGGGAGTCGTTTGACATGCTATTCATGTGATTACACTTGGGGGTTTGTAGCATCTTTATATTTTTTGTTTTGGAGGGAAGGAATGGGAAGTAGAGTCAGCTCTTGTGTAGTATATTTGGATGGGAAAGGGAAGGGAATTGAAGGGATCCACTTAAACCCCATGATAAAATATTCTTCTACTTCAGAATATTTTTGAAGGACAATACCATCTATTTTGTTTTGGTTTGATGATTGATTTAATCTTGTTGGTTTTACTGATATTTGGCGTAAATGCCTTCCTTCAGGAACTAAAGCCTATAACAAATGCGCAGTGTGTACCTTCAAGTTTGTGTTCTAGAAAAGCATGTAAGTTTTCTTTTTGTACCTTTGGTAGCTGATTTTTTTTCTCTTCATAATATTTTTGTGATTTTTGCTTCGGCCTAGCCTAATTTTCTCTTATAGAATCCCTTCAAATTCCTTTTATTATCTTCATCTTGATCTAGTTTTTCTTCTCATAGAACTGGTGGCTCTAATGCTTTTCCATCATTTTTCTTTTATAAGTCACCATGTTTGTTTTTACCTGTTGCCTTAAGGGAATCGGGAAAAGATGCGTATAAGTTATGATATGACTGTTACAGCTGACTAAAGAAACCTATTGTACATTATTGCCCTTTTTGATCCACTGATACCTGCTCGGCTTCTTATATCGAACAAAACAGAAATCGGGATAATAAATTGTTATGGATGGTTGATAAAACAATCTCGTCAAGTATCTCTAGTGTGGAATAGTGAACTATTATATAATACCTCTTAGTTACCCATTTGTATTGTATTTTTTCAGCCACTTGTTATGGACTATAGTTTCATCATGCAAGAATAGCATTCCAATCACATTATTAATGTTTCTTATATAGTTATATGAAGTAATACATTCAAAATATTGATGCACCTTATCTAGGTGAGAGCTACTTAAGGGTATCGGAATGATAAAATTTATTTTTTTTGTTTTTTTATGCAAGAGTTGTGTACAAACTTTTCCTGCACTGTGATTCTGATATCTTATCTTATGCTCACAGCATTCAGAGTCAGCTCATCTATGTGCATCAAGAAATTTACTGCAGCAGACAGTCTGGATGCTGGTTATGTAGCTAATGTACCATCTAGTGATGTATTTGTGCAATTTCCATTTCATTCTGATGTAAGTCATTGCTCTCGAACGTTAACCGGATACTGGATTGGACCCGATACTGATGATGGTTGGGGTTTTGTGGAAGCCGTTCTTGATGATATAGTTTGAAATTTTTTTTCCCTATAAACTATCTTGGAGTGCATAACTGTTTTCCTCAACATCATGGTGAAATCATTTGAATCTTTTCGTATAGAGTTCATAGTTTAATGCATGAGTTGATTGCGTAGTTATATACAAAAAATCCGTCACTCGTTGGTGCTATCAGAAATCACTTTGGAGGAATTATACTCCGTCCAAGTTTATTTAGGTATAGAAGATAAAAAAGTGCTCAATCCATCTAATGCTAATGTTTGGTAAATCGACTAATTTTTAATGATGTATTTGACAAATAATTCTTCCAAACTTAAATTGAATCTGCTTATTTATTCTAAAATAGGTTGTTTCTGGAGTGAGTAGTTTTTTGTCATAGAATTATAGCATTTGAATATATGAGTTTGAGAGCTCAACCTTATAAGGAATAGAAAAAGTGTCAAAAATTACATAATAAAAACTTTTTTTTTCAAAAAAGTACTTAATAAAAAAAAATTCCAAAAAATATCTAACAAAAATTTATTTTTTCAAAAGAGTACCGACTGACGGCTGGGGTTAACTTTTCCATTATCTTTCTTTTACCCATTTTTAAAAAGTACCTAATAAAAATTGAGTGATTTGCCTAATTGGGGTTGAAAAAAAAAATAATTTCAACTTTGGTGTTCTTTAAAAATTAATTCCCAAAATGGTGTTCATATAATAAAATAGTTTTACTAAGCTATATTTTTTTGGTTTGGTAATTCCAAACCTGCAAGAGGATAAAATTTTTTTTGTCAAGCAAATATACGCATTAAACAAATTAAAAAAATCCGACAAGTCCTACAGAAAAAGTAAAATATCAAAAAAAAATACTTCAACATACAACCAAAAATCTCAATCAATTCCAAAAGTCAAAATCAACAAAGATGTTTGTCGAAGATGGTGTATCCTTGTGATTTGTTGTTAGCATCATCCTTGTGATCTATCATAGAAAAAATCAAGTGAGTTGTTAATGTAAAAAAATAATACAATAAATATTGTAATATTTTAACATTACACATACCTTGAAGAATATGTTTTCTTATTATGACCTTTTTTATGACAAATGTTACAAGTGACCTTCTCTCGTATCGAGTCATCCATCTCGTTCCGTAAACGTTGGGATTTGGGTCATCCTTTGGTTCGTTTGAGACTAACATCAGCAATTACTTTTGGTTCCATAAAATAAGTTTAGTCTTGGTTTAGTTTTGCTTGGGAGAGAATTAATAGGTTTGGAACTTCCCAAACCACAATCAAAAAAATTAAGTTAATTTTTTTCTTAATGAACACTAGTTTGGGAAATAAATTTTGGTGAATACCATTTTGGGAATTTTTTTATTTTCCAACACTACTTAGTCAATTCATTCATAAAAATTTCCTTTTCAAAAAAGTACCAAAAACACAACATAATTATCCAAACACAACATAATATATAACTCTAAGAACATCATCCTCATCTAACACAAACCTAAAGCAAGTAACGGTTGGTGTTAAGTTGACCGTTTATTAAAAAAATTTATTAGGTACTTTTTGACACTTTTCTCTTCTTCTTCTTCTTCTTCTTCTTCTTCTTCTTCTTCTTCTTCTTCTTCTTCTTCTTCTTCTTCTTCTTATTATTATTATTATTATTATTATTATTAGTATTATTATTATTATTGTGTTTGTATTGGATAATGTGTGAATTTTTTTATGGATTATGTTTATATAGTTATATATTAGGTTGTTTTTGTATTAGATGATTATGTTGTGTTCTTGGTACTCTTTTTTTTGGTTTTTCCCCAGCCGTTAGTTGGTACTCTTTTGAAAAGAAAATCTTTTGTTACGTATTTTTTGGAAATTTTTTTTTATTAGATATTTTTTTGAAAAAAATATTTTATTAAATACTTTTTGACACTTTTTCCTAAGGAATAACATATGAATAGTCGTTAAAACTAAATGCCAACCCTTCCATCTTTTACTTTTTAAATGACACGATGAAAAACTTGTTAGAAGAGTCTATTGCATATATATCAAGCTAAAGTAGGGTGAACCTAATTTAGTTTTCTTTTTTCTAAGTTCACCCAGAAACTAAGGATGTGTGAGTCGAATTTAGATGAGATGGGACTAGACTCATTTTCTTTTATTGGACCTAAATTATTTATAGGCTCAACAACATTTGGATTTAGATCCAGAGCGTTAGAATTTAATAGGTCTATAGTCTGCATCAAAGTCCAGAGCTATTTTTTTTCTTAAAAGAAAATATAAGAAATATTTTAAATCAACAAGAATTTTCTAATATTTTATATTAATTGATAGGTGAAATATACAAAGTTTTCTACCATTTAAATTCTTAAAACAAAATATCCAGCAAATCTTTCAATTTTCAAAGTACAAATACAACTACATACCAAATTACATATACTGACAAAGTTTCAAATCAAACATCATCATCATCATACCTAATGTATCCCGCTTATAGACTATATCTATGGTCAAGGTTTGGGAAGGGAAGATAGACAACGTCTCATACCCATAAGGAGAGGGCGATTTGTGATGGATTTGGGTCTCAAAAGTGTGAACCTGAACCCAGCCCGCACCCTAAGATCATGAATCCAGATACAATTCGAACTTTTAGGGTTCAAATATAGGTAAATTCAGACCCATAAATTAAGATTAGATTGGATCATTAGATTGGGTCTAAAGTCTAAACCCTTAGGGTCCAAGACATATATTCATCTATACTGGAAACTCCATTTCACTGAGATATATGCTTTTAATTGTTGAAGTGCACATGTGTTACCCACATGTGAGTTGTCCCACATCGGAGAAAGAGAAGAGTATGCATCACTTTATATACTCAAGGAGTAACTCCTACTATTACCAATTGGTTTAGTAGTGAGCCTTCTTTGGGTTTATAAGTGAACTACTTCTTCTCCTCTTTGTTTGGGTTGCCCAAGCCCATTTTCTAAATTCTATCATTAATTAAGCCAAAACCAGCAACCTATAAAATCTATGTACCCAATTGTTTCCTTAAGGATGTGTCTTTTAGAAGGGGACGACATGTTTAGAAAAAAAAACACACTTAAGGAAACTATTGGGTCCTATACCTAGGTTTTAGTTTGCTATTTTTCCTCAATTAAGAACATGTCTTAAGAAAATAGAAATTCTTGGACACATCCAGACAAGATCTATCTATGTTATAAACTAGGCAAGCCATGAATGAATTAGCAAATCCATAGTAATTTGACAAGATAGGATCAGTACATTTGTACCATTGCCAAGATTTTATGCCCTAATTAATTTATTCTTTTCAATATGGTAGATTTGATTTGATTTCTTCCTTCAAGGAACAAAACCAATTAGCTTAATACTTAAGCATTTTGATTTAAAAAAATTATTTTGATTCTTATTTATGTGAAACTGAAAATTATATTTATTAATAAAGGTTAATCGAAATAAACATTTTTATCATCACTAATAAGGGTAAGGTGACGTATAATCGACTTTCCCAAACTCCCAATATATAAGAGTATTTTAATTAATGTGGTAATGAAATGTCCTATGATATTCATATTCGTAATTAGTACTCGCTCCGTTTTTTTGTTCTTCATGTTTACTTTATATATAGTTTTCGAAGCAATTTTCGAGTCTCAATATCTCTAAATATATATTATAAAAACTATAGAAAAATATGATAAAAAAAACTATGCACTAAGATGAATTTAACAAGATCTCACATGAATATAGTTTATCTTCTATATATTTCTAAAAATTCTTAGGTAAATTTTTCTCTCCTTAATTGAATTACCAAATAATAAGAACATTAGAGAACAAGTAATACATCATATACATTTATAATAAAAAGCTTGGAAAATTCCAAATGTCAATTTTTAAGAGAACTTGTCAAAATTCACTTATTGACTAAAAACTAATGAAATGACAATTGATCTTCAACAATATATCTATTACTAAAGTATCTTTTGACTAACATTTATTTATAGTTAATTTGAGTAAATTAAAGAATGTAATATACTGCTTAATATATTGTTGACAATTTTTAAAATTACAAAGTTAATTCATACATATAATTGGTAAAACTGAGTGTTTCTACGGCATAATATTTCTAGATTTTTTTAATATCATATATTTATATGTGTCGATGTTAAACAAATCGTGCATTGCATGGGTTCTTCACTAGTATAATTATAATATGCAACTAAATTCTTCTTTTCTTGGTTGCTAGCTCATGCATGACATATGCCTTTTATTCTCTTTGTACTTCCAAGCATGCTTTGTCACAAAAAAAAAGATCTCCATCAAAAGAAGTTTTTTCACATCTTTCTTTCAGAGAATTTAAAAAAAGGCAAAAAGATTATATTGAACAAAATGTGGTCCCCTTAAAGAAACCCTTGTTTAGGGTACTTACTAAAACTATAATAATCTGATTTATTTACTTTAATACGATAACAAAAAGAATATTCAGTTGTCAGTATAAGCATTTTCCTTGGAGTTTGAAGAAATTACTTACCTGTTAAATTAGCTTGGGTTTATTATCAGGAAGAATTAGAGGTGTTCAATGGAGCGGGTTGACCTAACGGGTCAAGGGTCGGGTCATATTTTAACGGATTATTAGCGGGTCGGGTCAATAATGGGGCGGGTCATTAACGGGCCTTGGTGTAAAGGGTCGGGTCGGGTCGGATAATTATAAGTATTAATTGCGGAAAAAAAATTACCACTTTTTTTTTATATTTTTAAATGATATTATTATAGACAAAAGTGGGTCGATCCATCGGGCCATAAAGTATAATAACAAAAATTATTTTATGAACTTTTCAAAAATGGGTCAAGTTGGGTCGGATGTAAATGGGCTTGATCCGCCCCGTTTAACATTTGACATGACCCGCCCCGCCCCGGCCCATTTAAATTTTGACCCGCCCCGCCCCGACTCGGCCCCTTAAACACCTCTAGGAAGAACACAATGTGCACACACTTTACAAGCCAAGGATATATATAACATCCCAAAATCATATGGCAATGGGAAGAAGGTCTCCAATAGCTTATAAAGTGTCACTACAACAAATTTAGTTTTTTGCGACATTGGATTTAGTGGCATTAAAAAAATGCCACTGATTCATATTTTTAGTATAATAATTATTAGTTTTTATTTTAAGTTCCACCATAAAGTAAATTAGCTACACTTAATTTGATCTTTAGTGGCATATGAAATTGTCACTATAGTTTATAGTGACATTTGTGAGAAATGTCACTATATCCTATGTCGCTAAAAGTTTTAGTGTAACTTTTTAATATGCCGCTAAAGACTCTAATAGATGTCACTAAATCCTCTATATACACTATAAGAAATTTGAAATAGTGACATTTAAATTAAATGTCGCTAAATATATCCCACTAAAAGCAAATTATGTTGTAGTGTGTGCACATCATCTTTAAATTGTCGACGTGAGATAAATCATCCGAACACCCCCCTCACATGCGAACCCTCGTCAAGTTCGCACCTGGGTGTAATCAATTAGGGCAGGAACACCATTCTTTTCGGACCAACCATTTTAATTTTTGATCGAACCATCGGCTCGGATACTATGTTAAATTAGGCTGGACTTATTGGGAATGCCAGCAATTATCGGGAAAACATGAGGTATACAAAAACCTGAGGGAAGAAGTTAAAAAGAGACATTTTGATGTTGATTTCAGAATTGATTCGATTAACCGAAATTTAATATGACTCGATTTGATTTGACTTTATTTGATCCTAAATAAACTGCATTTAAAAATTATTTAGGTTCGAGATATCATACCCAAAACTTGTCCAAACACGCAATTAATAAGATTCAAGATATATACCCAAAACTCGTCTAAACATGCAAATGTATACCATATACTAATATATATAAGTATAAATGTATAGGATATCATGAAATGGTCCCAATTCACTTTCTTTTTGATATATACTGTTATTCATAGGGAAATCATGATCAGGGTCTGGGAAGAAAAGAAAGACGTTAATTCATACCCATAAAGAAGAATACGGTCAAAGAGTTTTTCGGCTCAAGAAAAATCCTCAAAGAGAGTGAATCTACCCAAAAGCCTGCAACTTACAACACTAGGTGACCATTAAAAAATAATTAAAAATAAATAAAAATAAATAGGGAAATTCCACGTGGTAGCCTTGAGGTTTTGGCTTTTCCATGTGGAAACTTTTAAAAAATCCACGCGGTAACCCTGAGGTTTACCAAATTGTTCCATTGTGACCTTTTTGCACATAAAACGTTAGCAAACGTTAATTTCGAAGTTTTAAGGTTGCTGTATGTTATTTATGTGACTGATTTTTTCAAATTTCATTATTTTCAACCTTTTCCCACAAAACATGAACTCTAACGTCAACTCTACCATCTTTCATTCAAATCACTATTTTCCTCAAATTCAAATATAGTACTTGAAATGGTGAGTTAGGGTTTATATTTTGGGGAAAAAGATTGAAATTGATGGAATTTGAAATGGTGTGTCGCATAAATATGCATACAGCAGCCATAAAGTTTCGAAATTAGCATTTGCTAACGTTTTATGTGCAAAAAGGTCACAGTGGAACAATTTGGTAAACCTTAGGGGTCGCTTGGATTGAGAGTAAATATTTAAGGTTGTAAAAAAGTCAAACTAATGTAACAAAGGTAATTAGATATGCAAATGAGGTTATTGAAATAATTGTGATAGAGGTAGAATAGGAGTAGATTAAAAAGGATGAATAGAAAAAGAGTTTGATTTCACTCATTTGG
>CM033456.1:15164305-15235584 GCA_019425755.1 Amaranthus cruentus
AACTTATGATTCTCTCTCACATAACTATATTATTTGCTTAAAAAATTTACTTTAAATAGCCAAACAACACATAAACAGTGAAAGTCAAAGTGTTAAAAGTATATATATAAAAAGGAAAAATTACATTAAAAACTCTCATGTAATTATTCGCAGTTTAAATATAAAACTTCCAACAATTGATTATCATTTAAAACTCCCAACTTTAGGCCCATTTTAAATTTAAAGTCAAGATGACTTATAACCGGATAAAATGGTTTTAGTTGAGAAGTAGTGGGACCCGATTGTATTTATTAATCACCTTACCTCCTTTGACCTTAAACAGCCTTTCACGTACCTCCCATTTTAACAAAATGGTAACCAGTTAAAACATGTTATAAAATTGTATTAGTGCTTTAAATATAAAATAGGCCTAAAATTGAGAGTTTTGAATAACAATCAATAATTAGAAGTTTTATGTCTAATGTTCCCAAAAAATACTTATCATAAAAACAATGGTTAACATAAAAATATATCTAGTTGAGTTTTTATTTTGATGTTTCACTATTTCATTAAGTTAGGTTTTACTTGCAATTCTTAATGTCGATTCAATCCAATCTCATTTTAGCTATTCAATTTAATTTGCTTATCAATAGCTCACAGGAATTAGTACATAATCTTTGGTTGATTTACTAAATTAAATACTCCCAACTCTATCACCTTAACAATACATGATCACATCCCTTGACCATGTTTAAAGTTTCTTAGATTATTCTTTGACAATAACAAAAATTGCTTAATTTATTCATTATTTCGAATTTAAATGCATCGAATTCAAGTTGAATTGTTTGAATGATGACTGGAGAGCAACCGTTAAAATGCAATGTGATAGAAGCTTTCCTAATAGACTAAAAGATAAATTTTATTGAGTTGCAGTTTGATCTACCTTGTTGTATAGGATATAATGTTAGTCAATTGTGAACATATATGAGCATAAAATAAAAGTAACAAAATGCCGAATTCGTATAAACCTTCAATAGTATTTTCTTGTTTATTATTTGGGTCATTACGATCGTTCTTAAATTTCATTAGTTTTTGTTTTTAGCCTTAATATGTCTTATTTTGCCTTGCATTGGCTAGTTAAGTGTTTTGTCTTGTCATACCTTGCTTTTGTTTGCATTGTAGGTTCTCTTAAGCCGAGGGTCACAACTTTTTCTTTCAGGATTATAGTCGTATGTCGTCTTTTATCTCGCTCCATACCTTTATCATAACTTCTATAAACGAAATATTGAGTATAAAATGATAAACATTTATACAAAGAAGTTTTAATATATTTTTGAGATAAGTTAAAAAAGATAGAAATTTTTTTGAAAAAAACGACAGAAAAGTATAATGTCTTAGCATCCAAAGTGTCATAAGAAAAGGTTTTCATTTATAAAATCAAGCTGTGTGCTAGTGACTAGTGAGAAAATATATCACCATATACTTCTTCCTGATTCAAAATATTTACAACGCTTTTCTTTTTATTTGTTTCATAATACTTAAAATATTACTATATATAGTATAAAATAATTTATAAATTATCCTATTTATTATTATTATTATTTTTAGTCCGATCTATACTTTATTGACTTTTATATTTAGAAAATTGGGTGTGAGAAACAGCAAACAATGAAGCCATAAGTAAATAATGTCTTAATTATAAGTGTATATATATATATATATATATATATATATATATATATATATATATATATATATATATATATATATATATATATATATATATATATATATATATATATATATATATATATATATATATATATATATATATATAGTATATATATATATATATATATATATATATATATATATATATATATATATATATATATATATATATATAAAGAGCTAGGAGAGATTTTTTTTAAATAACATCTTTGTGAAACAATCTCTCAAACCAGGAAAAATGTTTAATAGCAAGCAATTCCCCGACCAAACAGAGAAGAGAGAGCTAGGAGAGGTAGTCAACCACTCACTTGATATTCATATTGATCAATCAAAAAAGTCAACCATAGTGTTTTGTTATTCAGTCAACCTGAATCTTGACTTCACCTTAAACATAGTATTCATAAATTGAATTAAGCAACAAACTCAAATCTATCCAACGCCAAACCAAGACTCGCGACATGGGATTAGTAGTTTAGCTTCACAGTAGTTCACGTTAGATTCTAACTAAATACCTTAAATCATAATCCGCAACTCCCACTTCTAATTATTAAAGAATCCATACTCTTTTGTGAATTTGTGTACTTGGCGTGCTATTTAATTCACATAGCCTGAATGAACATCAGGTTTTGGGACACAGTGGTTCGCAATTCTAACTTCAATCAAATTTAGATGACATTGTTATCAGATATCAAAAAACACTTATATGCAATAAGAATCAAAATTAAGAATAAAGATTAGAACAATAAAATTAAGAATTTAATATTAAAATTTATGATTAAAGATTAGAAGATAAAGATTAAGAGTGAAAAATCCAAAAAAATTAATATTTTGAACATAAAGAATAAAATTTAAATAATTTTAAAAACAAAAAATATTAGTTAGTGATCGTATAAGTTTTTTCGCATAAAACATTCACATATTATCTCCACTTATCTTATTTCTTCGTTTCAAAATGTGAAAACAAAAGGTAATTAAAACAATTAAGAATGAAAAAGAAAAACATAGCTATAAATTTATTAAAAGAGCAAAATATGTGTTTGAAAGACAAAATTCTAATATTTACTTTCTAAATTATTTTGAAAGAAAACTCAAATGACGATTATGGAGTGATCGTTTATTTAAAGTGCTCTTCTTTAAGTCGGCCCTGTTTATTTTTTCGTATATTGGCCAAGAGAAGGGCTCCTTCCTAGAGAGTTTTCCCATTTACATATGAAGCATTAGATAGTGTATTTTTACTGTTTATATTATTATTATATAGTAAAAAATGCAATAATATTGGTTTTTGAATCTAATATAGATTTATATGTATCACTTTTCTTAGTAAGGTCTAAAATTTAATTTTCGTGATCTTTTCTCTTTACATTCCTCTTCTCTCGGCATAACGTCTATATAGAAAAAATTGACATGGTTGCATTTCAAAAAATTGGTGACATGGTTGAAAAAATGCACTCATATATCTTCAAAAAAGAGATATCTAACATAATATAAAACCAGTGATATGCATTAATAAAGATATAGCAAAATATGATTGAAAAGAATTTTAATTAGTGGGGTCTTTTCATATTATAGATTTTGTTTTGTAGTATTTCAATCATACAAGCAGATCATATATGTGAATTTATTGTGGTTTTTGCTAACTAACCATACTTTTATTCCTTTTATTATGATTGTATGAAACATATTCAACTATTTAATTATAAGATCATGATTATCATAATGATCTGTAAATAAGTCACTTAATATCATATACATATAACAGAATTCATAATCTAATTAGAACAATAGTAAGTAGAAAATACACATTCTAGACTCTAAGACATGCTTATATAATATATAACATAATTCTGTATGCCGGTTACAACAAAAAGTTTACAGCTCCAAAATATGTTATATACTATTAAGTTAAGATAACAAAATTTTCTCAATTTAAATACTTTTTAGTCTAGATATTACTAAGGGATTCCGGAATTACGAACATCATCATCTTCATACCCAGTGTATCCCGCTCATAGACAAACTATGATCAGAGTCTGGGGAGGAAAAATAGACGACAACTTATACAGTCATACCCATATAGGAGAGTGCGGTCAGAGAGCCCCCAGATACATGAATATATAATTTAACAAATGAGGTGATGATGTATGTTCTCATAATATAAGGATATCCTAAATTTGCAATTACCGATAGATTGATTTGAAAAAAAAAGCATATACCCAATCAATCAAGAAATACTAACAAAAAATCAAACTTACCCATTTACTCATAGACCTTAGCAAATTCTTTTATTGTTATTGTTAGAGTATTATCTTAATGATCAATTTGAACTTTTAATTGAGTAGGTTTCTTAATACGATATCAGAGCCAGTATGACAAGAAGTTATAAATTTAAATCTCAATCGATCGATGGTCATTATTTAAAGTCAGACCCATATATGTTATATACTCTTAACAATTTTGGTTGGATAAGACCACAATCTAAATGCTTGGTTACAATGAACACTATGGAATTACCCATATGTTTTAGTCTTATATGGAAAGAAACTAAAAATCAATACCTTTCAAAATTGAATTAAATTTTCTTATCTCAGACTTAAATTAACACTTAAACTACTTAATTAGTATTGTTAATCAAAACCCTTAAGCTATATTCATGTACCTAATCAATTAAACATATATCATGATTATTTGTTGTTTATTTCTCTATGTGACAGAAATATAGGGTAAAAAGATTTAAATGTTTACTAAATAGGGATTATGTCTGTTTACTAAATAGGGATTATGTCTTTTAAATCAACTAAATACTAAACATGTTTAATTTAAGAACATTCAATAAGTGTGATATACCGAGTATAATAATAAATACAAAAACAATCAACTAAATACTAAACAAGTTTTCTCAATCAAATCATCATTATAAGTTCTAATCTTACATCAAAACCTTGATCATTTGATCAATTTTCCATATAAAAATAAAAGTTAAACAAGTAAAGCAAGCAACAAAACAAAGTAAAATTAAAGTCTAAAATGCTAATTAGTATAATTAATTGTAATTAATTTATAAGTAATTTTAAGCTTACCTTTTGCAAACATAAGATGGGTTTTTGAAAGGGGTTTTAGACTTGGGATCTATGATTCTAAACTCCAAACTAGGAAAAGTTGAAGATGTTTCCAAGAATTGATCTTGTTCATCTCTTTCTTGAGCTAATACTTCTTCTGATCTTCCTTGACAATTTGCTGCTTTTTCCCTTTCAAATTCTCTATATTTGTACAAGTATCTTGTTATGGCTTCTCCATAGTTGTCAAACCCTAGAGTTGTTAGAGCCCAACATATATCATCTCCATTTACTGTCTTTCTATTCTCTTTGTGACACTTGTCTGAAGCTTCTCCTGTAACAAAACTTATAAACTCGGTAACACATTCTTGCATAGTCTCTTTAGCCCCTTTCGAGATCTTCGCGGTTGGGGGTAGTATTTGCTTCATTATTCTCCCAACATTAGCTATTGGTACGAGTCTATCTGATTCGTCTGCCATCTTAACTTAACCTGATTAGATCTATCTTATAAAAATTTTCGACCTAAAAATTTATTGGTTTTTTTAAAGATCTGTGTATCTCTTTATAATCGTGAAACTGTATCAACTCTCTATTTATCTTTACAAGTATATCATCAGTAATTTGTATTGATATACATATCTATACATGTAAAATATCAAATGTTTATGTAAGTTGTACTAGTGGATAATAAATTATTCAAGATGGGACCTATAAGTAAAAAGTTTTAAGCGCATAAATTCCTTGAAAAAATAAATATATAAAAATTTAAAGCGCACAAAAAGAAAAATAAATGAGCTGAACAAATTCGATTCGACATAAATTTGTCAAACACTCAATTAACACCACCTAGTTGCAAGAATTACATAGATTCATGCATACTTTTCAACTCAATGATAATCTAAAGACTATATATATAAATCAATAAAATTCTTACCTTTTATTCAACCAAAATGTTCATACTTCATATAATCATGATAAATGGATGAGTAATAAGCTAGAATCATGATTCTTTGTATTGAGATGGGAAGAATAGTATGAAGACAAGAAGGAATAACCTCCTCTAGGCATTATGCACAATCAACTAGGCTTAAGAAAAATACTTTATTTACACATGATATATGCACACAATATAAACTTAGGGTTTTCTCATATAGAAGTATATTGAATACCCATTATTAGTGAATAATATAATAATTTTATATAAAAAAGAAATATAATAATAATAATAATTAAAACCTAAAATTAACAAAATAGAATAAAAAAAAAGGTTTCCGACATTTGTACTGCAAAAAAGCTTATCCACCATTGTACAAGAAATGGTCCCCCCAACCCCTTCAAATCATCCTTCTCAAATTGCATGAAAAAATGTTTTGATTTGCCAGAAATTAGTGCATTATATTATATATTAATAATAATTATTATTATTATAAGAATAATAATAATAATACAAGTACACTAATGAACGGTGGACATTTGTCCAAGTGATGATGTTTACTAATGGCTTAAAGTAATGACTACAAACCATACCTAAAAAGCCACTTAAGTGGGAAGCCCTAGTGTAAATTAACCCATTTGAACAGTGTTTCTTGTCACTTCATTTGGGGGCAAAGCATTTCCTTTTTTGAAGTTTAAAACTTTCTTTGTGGGTCCCTTTATTTCTACTTAATTCCACAATTAGTACTAACTCAATGCTAATTTTGATAACCTATTAAGCAAGTTCCATAATACTTAATACTGATAGTGACATTTTCCCACATAACATGCCACATACAGTAGCAAGTATTATGAAACGGAGGAAGTATTTCACAATACTTACTTCATATACCCTCCTATTCAAGCTTGTAGTCCCATTCATTGGCAGTGCTTAGGGTATCTTGGGTAGCCGACCGCCTAAGGCCCCTCGAAATAAGGGGCCTCAAATATTAAACGGTTTTATTTAAGCCCAGTTCCGAGCAACACTTTTCAAGTGATTTGCTTGTAAATTTTTTTATATTTAAAGTAATATAATAATGCAATATATTTTGTCTTGAATTATTTTTCTTGAGATGGAATTTTTTTTATCATTTAATATAATAAAGGGCCCTATTTTAAAAGACATTGCAAAAACAAATAGGGCCTCTAGAGTCTTCGCTCCGCCCTTGGTCCCATTTAGTTGTTCACACTTGCCGAGATAATATTTTAACTCTTAATATCTCTAATTGTTCGAAATCAAAAATTATAAAAAATTGATATTAACCATCCTTACGTTGAGACGAATCAAGCAAGATCTCACATGACTATGTTCCAACTTATAATATATTAAGAATATATACAAATTAAAAGTAATAGGTGAATAGTGCACAAGGACTACTAGCTTGAATAAAAGGAGTACGTGGCTTTGACTTTGCTATATAATACTCCAAAAATTCTCATTTTAATTTTTGCAATCTATGAAAATTAAGGAAATTTAAAGAAATATATGAGTATTAATCACGAGAGCATTTGTTTACTACTCTCTCCGTTTCCAAATGTTCTTCCCATTCACTTTTTGCACAGTTTTCAAAGTAATTTTGAGCCTTAATAACTTTAAATACGTATTATAAAAAATTTTAAAAAATATATAATAAAAAAGTATACATTAAGACGAATCTAACGAGATCTCACATGGATATATTTTATCATCGATATATGTCTTAAAAATCTTAATCAAATTTCTCTCTCCAAAATAGAATATTCTAAACAGGAAGAACATTCGGAAACGGAGGGAGTATGTGGATAGCTTATTGACCGTATAAATAGATGTTAGTGGTGAATAAGTAGTTGTTAGAGATTAAAAAAAAATGTAAAGGTCATTTTCAGTATCCCGCACAAGGCAGAGTCCTGGTGAGGGTTTTTCTTTTTCTTGAAAGATGCGGACAAATCATACCCGTTCTCCCAAGGAGGGAGTAAAGAGAGATGCGCGAAGTCAAGAAACCCCCAAATGATACCTGCGCCCAGTAGGAGTTGAACCTCAAACCTTCTACTCCACGTACAAATGCTCTATCCATTGCCGCCGGTTGTTAGAGATTAGTTGCTAAAAATTTTGGAAGTAAAGTGTTTAATAAATGCTAAAGGTTGACATATTAAAATATGTTTTTAAAAGATAATTATACTGATTTTTTTTATTGCAAAATGCTAATTTTAAAGTTAGTTTCAATATCTCAAATATTACACAAAAATACTCTCTTCTATCTTTTTTAAATGTCACATAATTTATTCTTTAATATAACTATTTGTTCATAATTAAAAGTTATAAAAGTTTAATATTTATTATAAACTTATATTGAGAATAAAAATACAAACTAAGAGTATATGAATATATATCATTAAATCTCAAATGAAAAATTTAGCAAGGATAAGAAGTATTATTATAAATCAATACTTGCCGTACATTGGTGGTATTTATGATCAACAACCTCTTTTGTTGTCAATATTAAATAGTGGCAATACATATATATGGTAGTAAAATGTTTGTATAATTTTTGTTGCAGAATCTTTGGTTATGCAGTTTCCACTTCAATCATCTTATTTTATCATAAATATATTGAAAAAACATTCCCAAAGAGAGAAATGGTGTTAGATGACGATAGAAAATAGTATACTAAAAACTTTTTTATGCTCAAATTTAATCACAATTGGAATGACATGGTAAATTATATAAAAATCTACACCAAAATCCACAATACATTTTAATATTAATTTTTAATACCAACAACTAAACGAAATTTAACTTAAAAAAAATAGGTGCTCAGAGACCGTCTTTTGTAAAGACGACTCTCAAAAGTCCAGCTTAAATCTATATTTAGAGTTGTAACAATATATATTTAGAATTGAACTGGGCTTTTGAGAGCCGTCTCTACAAAAGACGGTGTCAAGTAAAAATTTGGGTAAAACTAAACCACCAAAAAAGTTACGAAAAACTAAAAATGATACGTGTAACAAGCCTTTACACGCATGATTCGGTATACATTCGATTATTATTGTCAACTTTTATTAAAAGCTTCTTGCAACTACTTTTACTATACTTATCATAGGTCTAGATTTCTACCTATTGCTCTACTTAACCAATTACAAAGAGATGCTCATCAGTTTTGTATATTAATTCTACTTTTGTAGTGTTAACGAATTATTCTCCATAGTTTTGTTTTCTAAACTTAATTGAAAAAATTAATACATTTAATTTCAATTAGTTGCTCACGGAATTTTCCTGCGCGACTGCTGTATATAAGCGATTTAACCATAAAAAGTCCAGCCCATTTATGTTGAAGACTCTATAAATGTCTCATACAAACAAAAAAATCTCATTTAAAAATTTTCCAGACCAGATCGGACCATTTAAATCACCACACCGGATCAAACCGTTCTACAACGGTCTAGTCTATGATTTTTTTTATTTTTTATTTTTACCACATTAATATATGTGTTTATATAAATATTCGTGCCTATAACCACCAAATATAATATTTCCTCCTATTCATCTTAAGTGTCCCATTTACTTTATGCACTTTATCCAATGCACTTATTCAATCCTTAATATATTTAATTATGTATGATAAAAAATTTTAAAAAGTTGATATTAATAAACTTTACATTAAAACGAATCAAACGAGATCCCACATGACTATATTTTAATTTATAGATTAATAATAATATACAATTTAAGAGTGATAATGAATAGTGCTCTAAAAGTAAATGAGATACCTAAGAAGAATAGGAGGGAGTAGTAATTTGTAATTAGTTGATCGCATTGTATTAACATTATTTAAGATTTTAAGCATATATTAATGGATAAATATAACTACATCTCAAAATATCTAGGTAGCAATATATTTTTTAGAAAAATTATAATTTTTTGTCATAGTACAGTATGCGGTCTGGTCTGGTATGAAAAATACAAAACCGAGACTAAAGCATAAAGCATAATTCTTTTTGAAAAAACCAGACCAGAGCGTTTAGACTGTAGACTAGACCAAATATTAACATTACGGTTTGGTTCAGTTTGGTTTGTGTTTTCGGCCAAACTTTGTTCAACCCTGATTGGGATGATGATAATGACTCCTTATTTTCATGTTATTTAATATTATACTTTGATCTAATGTATTTGGCAACATATAATTCAAATAATTACGTAATATTGATATTGTAAAAGTATAGATTGAGAAGAATCAAGTAAGATGCTAAAACAATATAATATAAAACATACCAATACCCCCAATGAGAGAGTAAAGAGAAATGTGCGCAGTTAAGAAACTCAATTAATACCTGCCCCCAGTAGAAGTCGAACCCCAAATCTTACGATAAATGCATCTCAAAAACTAAACTTTATGATACTTGATTTCCTAATACATTTCTCTCACACCCATACAGTAAATCACAAAACTATTTAAATACGATCATCCGACTTTTTATTTATATAATTTACAACCTATGCTTTGACATTTTTTATGCTTTGACTTTTTATGTATATAATTTACACTCATTCATATAGTAAGGTTTGAACCTGAGTATATGTTATCACATAGAGAAGCTTATACTAACTTAACTCGTTCACAAATTAATACTTCTAAGGGCCCTGGATTGGGGTTACTAGAGAGGAAAAGATAGCCGAATAAATATGAATCACAAGTAAGTAATTAATAAGCCTGTTAAATTATACCCCAAATAAGTGGATACTTTGTACCCAACCCACCCCAACGTGATTATTCCCTCAAACTTGTCTCCATCTTCATGTGGCTCTTACACCTTGCTTCATTTTCTTCTATGTTTATGTCGAACAACATACTTTACTACCTTAAAAACTTTTATCCCCTTATTTTATTATCTTGTACTGTTTATGTCATAAACTTTGCTCCCAAATTAATTAACTTCATTCCAGACGACCCCTAAATACATAATTCTATACATAACTTAAATGTTGTCGCCTTGTGGGCTGACAGCATTGAAAGGCTTTGCATACGCCCATGGCCTTTACTCTATCAATCAAGCCTAACGCCAACACACCTCATACGGTTTGAAAACATGGACTTGGAAACATAAGAAATTGTCAATATCAAAGTTTGTTTATTGACTAAAACTATATGGAATACATATTAAACAATTTATTTTGTCTATTTTATTTGTCTTTTGGTAATAACTAAGAGCTTATTGAAGGCTCACTTCAGTTCAGTTCAACTGAGTAAACAACAAGATGGCCTTATATCAAATTCCATTACTCAAGCATGCAACATAAAGGATGAGGTTGGCTGGATCAGGCTCTAGTTGAAACAGGTTGGATCAGGTGGAGCCATACAAAATATGAAATGGGCTTTGAACGGGTGGGGCCCATTAAACCTATTCCGACCCAACCCTACCCGTTTATCTTATTTCTCAAAAATTTCTTATACAAAGGCATAATTAAATTTCATTATTTGAAATAAAATTTCTTATTTTATATTCCCTACATTAATGTCATATTATTAAATTTCATTACTTAACTTCAAAAGCTAATACAATTTTAACGAATTGACAGTTGATCAAAACTGATGAAATCAGTAAAGAAAATCAATTCTATCTCCATAGAGTATTAGTAATTGTCAATATCAAATCAAATCGAATCAATATAAAAAAATTTAAGTATATTCATTGATATTAAAATTATCATCAAATAATTTCGGAAATTAAAAGAAGGAAGAAGACATATTAATATCAAATAATGTAGAAGTAAATGAATCGAAAATTAAGAGTGTACTTTTTCTACTTCAAAGAAAATGATTTTTTAGGGTTCAAAGTTGATACCAGCAAATGAAGAGGATGAATACTTAGAATGCATGCGGCTTGAAGACATACACTTTCCAGACTTGTAATCAAACCTTATCCGACCCATATTCTTCCCTTATACAGCCCGACCCTTATTCAACATAACCCTTTTAAAACCCTTACAATTAAGGGTTGGATCAGGGTCCCCAACGGACCCCGACCAAATGCATTGGCCTAATTGGTTCCATAGTAGTATTTCACAAAGCACAACTGCTCAGCCATGTGACATTCCGATCCAATAGCCCCTGAGATCCTTTGTTACATGAATGATGAACCCATTCCTGCAGAATGTACAATGAATCATCGGAAGGGGCCTTGTTTATTTTACATCTTTTCGCAACTTTGGGGCCTAAACACAAGTAATTAAATTAAAATAAAGCAAAACTAATGTTCAAGACCCTTTCATTTAAGGGGCCATATGCGGTCGGATACCACCCCTGATTATCAGTATAATTATCATATTGAACATGAGAGATAATGAGCAAAATAGCAGAAATGTCAAGCTTGCTAAAGGGAAGTCTGTTATGACATGAAATTAACACCAGCAAAAACACAAATTCTTAAAACAGTATCCGCCAAAATTAATAGTGAGAATACTAATCTCCATAATCTGATTAAGCCAAAATTGATATACCTTACATAATGCAGCAAGGTGACTGAGAGCGATAAGAAAGACACATGCATACTCTGCATATATGTGAGTGTTAATGAGTGATGACTGGGTTGTGTTTCTGGGTTCACCAAAAGAAAATATGGACGTCAAGAGAATTGACATAAATGTTGCTAGACGGGATCCAATCATGCAAAGTTGTCACTCAACTTCATCTGAAAAAAGCACAGCTACATGGTAGAAGGCGGTAAACATGCATATATAACAGATGAAACAGCAGTTTCAAGAGCACAAAATTGATGTGTACTTTTTATTTATGTGAAATTGATGTTTGATAACAAGGGTCAATCGAAACAACCTCTTTGTTATTATTTGTAGGGGTAAGTTTGCTACATCCGATCTCTGAAACCTCACTTCGGTGGGAGGCACTAATGACATTGGGCAATGAAATTTGTATCCTTAGTGAATCATTTACTTGGTGGGTCATCAGTATCAGAAGGTGATCTGGCCCTCCTGCTCTTTCTCTTAAGTCTTATGCCGCCCTTGGGGATTCATCTGAATCATCTGCATATCGATAGCTCCCCCTTCTCCTCTTCTCCTTCCAAATCTTTCTTTTCTGACGTTCCTCATCATCAGATGACTCATCCTTCCTCCGAGTCTTTCGTTTCTTACGTTCCTCATCATCAGATGACTCATCCCTCTTCCTCCTCTTTTCCTTTTCCCTCTTCGAACGACCATCATTTTCATCATCTGAATCGTTCCCAGATTTTTTCTCATTCCTCCTCTTCAATGACCTGCCCCTTCTTTTGCTTCTTTTAGAATCAGAATCAGAATCGTCAGTCTTCTTCCTTTTTGCACACTTTGATAATGATTTACTGCTAGATTTCTTGCTTGAATCAGAGCTCTAGGTCTCATCATCAACCTCAGAGCTCTCCTGTGAGCTCTCAGCCATATCTTTAACATTCATCTTCCCAGAACTATCATATCCTTTATTTTCTTCAACCCTGCCATGACATTGGCCTGAATCACATCTGGGTCTTCCTCCTTGTCATCATCTTTCACACTAAAAAAATTCCTACACTAGAATGTAAGATGCCCAACACGACCACACTAGAATGTAAGAATGTAACAGTCATTATTTTGATACCACTTAATTTTAGTACTAATTAAGTTAAATTGGTATTCGAGTTAAGTTAATCCGAGTAATATTATTTTTAAATATATTAATTTGTCTTATTATTTATTTTCTTTAACTCGTATTTAAAGTTTCTCTATTTATTTAAAGTCACATTTGAATACAATAAAATTTGAGACTATTTTTTTTTTACTTACGATATTTATTTTAGTTAAACGTATTTCGTAAACTAAGACAAAAATGTAACTATAGGTCTTTTAGTGGCGTGTCACGTTTAGTCGTCATATTGTATGACATAAATAATCTAGTTACTTTATTCTTTGACAACACTATACATATATCATGTATGTGGCAAGTTATGAAGACCTCAAATAAAACAATGCAAGAGTAGATTATCAAAGTCATGAAACGCATAAACACAATTCTGCTCCTTGTCATCTTCTTCATTATCTTACTTCCTTCAAAATTATTACTAATCTCTCTATTGAGCTTATGAAATCAGAATACTTACAACAAATTGTTTCCCTTATTAAAATTCCCCTTATATTTAATTAAGAATTGTATTTAGTCTATTCAAAGTTCATTTTATTTACGATAAAGTTTCTGTCTCCTCTGTAATGGCTGATTTCGACATAGTTCTAGTCATTTTTGGGTTTTATTGTCTCATATGATTTATAGAGCTTTGAGTTGTGAACACGTAGACACTTAAATCGCCGCTAAACGAGTTCGTATGAGAGAGTTATTCCCAAAATACTAACAGAGTGTCCTGAAAATCCGAAAATGACATTTTTGGTTTACTTATTCATAATTAAAGTTGGAATTCAATTTGAGTACTCTTTTTATCAAGTATTTAGGGTTAATATTTATCCTTTAGTTGCGTTTATTGAATGGTATGGTTGAGTTACGAGTTCTTATTTGATGGGTATTTGGTTCTAGTATTAAATTTGGGATCATAAGTAATCAATTGGGTAAATGATTAGATGATATTATTTGCGTATAATATAAGTTGGGTATGATATAAGTTAGATATTTGGGATTTATGACTGGTGTAAAATTGGTTAAACTTCATTGATCGAGCTTTTACATGTTGATGGTTGATGATGAATTATTGGTATTTTGATTATTGATTTCTATTCACGGTGTAGAAAGGTAATCTTACAAACACAATCTTTTAAATTTAATTTAAGTATTTCAAAGTTCAAGTTATGTTCTATAATGTGAGATATTACAGCAAAATCGTATAATTTTTGGTGTTCGAAACTTTAGAATTTGACTTTGTATGACATTGCTTTTAATGCTTGATCAAAATTATGTTTTGCATATTCATAACTTCATAAATATGAGCTTTTAAATATTATACTATGAAAATGAGTTATGATTATTTATTTTAAAGAAAATCAAGTGATTTATTGATTCGTTTTATATTGAAATGTTTGATATTGAAAAACGTCCGTTTTTGGAAATTGGCAACGGATATTTATATCCGGATTATTATGAAATCCTATAACTTGATAATAGGTAATGCTTTTCGGATCGGTCTCGAGCCCCCGATCTCGTTTCGTTCTTGCAAGAACCGTATTTCGGTGATGACGATCACTCGTATTCTCAGGATTTAGATCAAGCCTACTTCCTGACGGTCCATATATTCCCACGTTTTAAAGTATTGTTATGTTATTGTTTTAATATGAGTTTTGAATAAATACATTTAGTATATAAAGTTTTGTTTGTTTCGCAAATGAATTCATATGTTTCAATTGTCGTATTTTGACTTTCGCTATTTACTTGTAAAGTAATAGCCGTATTTTGATTTCGCTATTAACTTGTAAAGTTATAGCCGTGTTTTGATTTACTATGAACCAAAGGTTCTTAGTCGTATTTATGAAGATACCAAACGTTCTTTTAAAAGAGTTTGAGTTTTGATAAATTAATGTTTCATAAGGAGATACCAAATGAGCAAAAGATTGAATTGAAAATGTTTGTAATTGACTTGTATATAATGTAATAGTTTGTTGGATTACTCAACAATTCAATTGTTAACAGTCTTTGATGGGGCCTATCCCTTACGGGGGATAGATTCATTTTCAGGTTAGCTTTGCTGTGGAGATTATATCTACTTGTGTTATGTGTTAAGTGCGCGGCGATGACTTCTTTTTGAAAATCATAATGTAAATTAGATGTTTGTAAATTAAATTGTAATGATATTATAATGTTTTGTAAATAGTATTCACTAATTTAATGTAAAAAGTTTTAATACTCTGATATTAGTTTGTTGTGGCTATCGAGCCACAGGTCAGATTCAGCCCAGACTTTTATAAGTCTTCCGCTGTGCTTTGTAGACAGTATTATAATATTGTTTACACCAATTTAGACTGTTTCAGTAAGATGCCCAGCACGACCACAATTCTTGCAAGCACCACGCACCTCGTCATTATTTGAACCAGTGATACGGGCTAAAGCAAGCAAACCCTAAAAATTGGCATAAGCATTCTCAGGGTCTGCCTCACTTTTACTTTGAGAAGCACCCTTAGAATCATCTTTAGTGAGTGCATAAGGATCATAACCAATAGCACTTTGCCATATTCCATGAGTCTAAAGTGCAGCATTACTATGCACCCGGTTATTAGTGGGCATACGAACCCGACCTGCAGTAGCCGGCATTTTGGAATCAAAAAGAACACTGGAAATACAACAGAGACACATATTTAGAATTCAAAGATGGAACTAAACAAGCAACAAAAGTTACCATTAATTTTCAATTAATAAAGGGAAATGTAAAACAGAATTGTCAAAATTGATAAATTCAAATCACACCATCAATTATCTAACAAGCAAAAGATTCATTAGCCAGTCTCTTAGAGAGTGCCTCTCTCTAGCCCAGTTCATTAAAACTTAATGCCTACTCATACTTTACATTTTTCTTTATGGGCTAACCTAATCAAAGATGGTCTCTCAAAGATACCGTCTCTCACAAGAATTTGTGAAGATTCATAGTTTTTTGGTTTGGACTATATTGGATTTTAGTAAATTGTGAGGCATGTGAGCTTCTTATTTATCTATGTGAAGTTGCAATGTTTTCCATCAAGGGTCCGTCAGAAACCGTTTTTGTTTTTTTTCCATTACAAGGGTTGGTTGTATAGGTCAAAACTCCTTTTTAACAGTCTACCTAGCTTGGAGCCAATTTAATCGGATTGGGGCAATGTAAGTGTATAGGGTTTTTTCATTCAACAGAACAAATCCGAACAATTAACATCCTTTATTCAACATCACAATTTTGATTCAAACATAAACTAATGATCCTTTATACAATCCTTCCAAAAGTTATAAAAGTCGAGCAAATTTCTTCACCAACAATTCAAAATTTCTAGAATGAGTTGAATCAAGGGTAGTAAAATTAACGATTTTGATTAAAGGCATTAATTGGTATTGGCCTATACAACAGTTCTGAAATTCAATCCACCGATATAAATCCACAAATTTTCATCCCGAAATTTAACAATAAACATGACAAAAACAACGAAATCTCTAAATAAATCATTAAATCATGAACAGAAAAGCAGAAAGCTGTCGATAATATTACATTCGATTAATCCAGAAACTTTTTTATTGAAATCAAAATTGTTAAACGAACTGACCTTAGTTGAAGAATTGAACTCTGAACTCTGAAAATAAATCAAAATTGTTAATACTTAGGATAAGGAGTTCACGAATTAGATTAGGAGTTGGAGAATAATAGCGGTTACCAATTGGGGATTGGCATTGCTGTCCCGGTTCAAATTAGAAATTCAAACAAGATTTAATTTCAAATTATGAATTATTTATTTATTTATTTATTTTTTGAAGTAATTTCAAATTATGAATTTAATTATAAAATTATAAATAAATAATTTAAAAATGGCAAGATTTGGATAATCATTTTCAAATTCTCGACTTTAATTACTTTAAAAATAATTGGGAAATTTGATCTAAATTTAAGTTTGAAAGTTTTTATCTGTAAAACAATAAATTTGAGTCAATTCCTAATTTCCAAATGAAAATCATGACTACCAACCACTACATAAAATTAGGTTTTTAATAATTCGAATCTCGTATTTTGAGCGATTTAAGGTCGGATTCAGTTATTATGTTTGATAAATATCAAATTATTTGATTGATTTTGAACAACTCTAATTATGTACTATCTCATAAACTCATGCCCTTCAAAAGTTCAATTTACATATTCAAATTCTTTTTATTTGAAGTATATTTTATGCATATTTTTCATACAACATTGCTACAATTGACCAAAAAGTTCTTAAAATTGTAACAATTTGGAATAGAAAATTAATCATTATGTGAATACCCCTATTTTGATAAAATTGTGAGGCGCATTTTTCTAATGTGGCAATCCACATAATAGTACATAAATATTTTTCAAATAAGAATTGCATTTCTTTGGTTTCAATAATTCCTATATTTCTATTTTCACCATATTATACAATTTAATTTTCTGTATTTTTAATTTCACCATATGATTAAAAAATTCTAAAAATTTAATATTATGAGAATATGCATTAAGACGAATCAAATAAGATCTTATTTGACCCTGTTTTATAATAGACATAGAGAAATATATGTAAAATAAGATTAATAGATAAACATAATTGGTACATTGATTGTAAACAAAGTATTTTGCAAAATACACGGTGTATTATAAAATTTTGAAGTGTGTGTTTGTGTGCTTATATTGAGGTACAAACACAATTCATGCATTTTGGTGCATTTTTTTATGTAAGTAGCATTCGAATTTCCTTCATTCCCCTGCAATTTTGTCTTCGTACAAAGATCAGAAATTCAATAGTGTTACACAAGATCTTTGACAAATTAGATTCTAAATGAGAAAAAGATATCTATAGCATGGCAAAGAGGAGACACGCTAAAGCTAATGACATAGGTGTACTAAAGTGTATTCAGGATATAAATAAGGATAAGAACATTCTAGTTTAGGATGAGAACATCAAGATTGATGGAATGAGTATTTCGATGAACTTTTTATTGGATAACAAGAAAATGTTGTTGGGAGGAGAAAGGATAATAGTAGAAAGTTGGGAGGAGAAGAAATGTGAAAGCTTAAATATATGAGTAAGCATACCTTAAGAGGTAAAATTTGAATAAAAAATATAAGAAAGAGTTTAAGAGTTACAAATATTGAGAAAATGCTGAGGGAAAATCATTTAAGATTGTTTGGATATGTGCAAAGACGGGGTATAATCAAATTGATAAAGATGATGGAAACCCGGAGCTCGGGGGCGGAAAATCATTTAAGATTGTTTGGATATGTGCAAAGACGGGGTATAATCAAATTGATAAAGATGATGGAAACCCGGAGCTCGGGGGCTTAAAAAGTGGGCAATGACAAACGAAGAGGCAAAATGACTTCGAGGGGAGGAGTTGAAAATGATGTGAAGGATCTTGACTTACAAATTGAAATTGCAAAAAAAAAAATAGTTAGAGAAAAAGAATTCATGTTAACGCACATTGAAACTCATATATTAATTCGTATAGTCGATCTAATGTTGCAGAACAAAGGCTATGATATTGGGGTTGTTTGGTACGCTTGTACATTGACTTTTTGGTTGTCTTTTGGCTTTTGGTTTGTTGGGTCAAACAGTCAAAAAAGTGTTTGGTAAATGACTATTTATCCAGCTCAAAAGCTGTTCTTTAAGTCAAAATAAAAAACCTACTCTAGTTTGCTCTTTTTGTTGGCTTTTGTCTCACTTTTTCTCTAATAAACAACCAACAATCAATACTTAAATTTACCAAAAATCTCCATAAACAACAAACTTGTTCGGCTAACTTAAAAACAACCAAAAACAACAACATTTTTATCTACTCAAACAAATCAACTAAAAAATTAATAACCAACGACCAATTATCAAACACCATGTTATCGGATTAAGATTAGGACTAAAGTCACATAGAAATTGGCAAAGCGCCAAACACTAGCGAGTTATCACTGCCAAATTCCAGGCAAGTCTGCATAAAGGTTGAAATTACGATTTTTCCCATTGAAGATCAAAATTCCTAATTTATTGAACTTGACCAAACCCACTTAACTCTCAACCTTGCTCATTGCTCAAGTCAACTATTTCAACTGGGAATTGGTAAGTAATTTAATCACTCAGATTAGCTGGTTACATATTCTAAGATTTCTTTTCACGTGGTTTCGTTTTAATTCCACTGTTCTATCTTTAAATTCTATGTTTTTCTTCTCCAATTCAGGTTGAATAACAGAATAAGAGTAATTAATGCATATTATTTCCAGCTTTTATTTGCTGAATATGCAAGAAATCCATTTGTATTACTAAATTTATAAAGGGTTTTGTTGGGTTTAAGCAATATGAGTTTATTTATATTCCACTCAAAGTGCACATTTTTCTCCCCTTACAATAAGTGGGTAGCATTGCACTATTACAAACTTCCATTCTTGGAGTCATAATCACATTCACAAGCAAGCAATTGAAATTTGGGAGAGATTGATTATTGGTAATTGTGATTCTTTCCCTTTGAATTTTATTGTTGTATTTGTTGTTGTTCAATAATGGGTAGATGATGTTTTATGTTGGTTAGAATCTAGCTGTGTTTTTTTTTGTATTACAGGGTAGGCTTAGTGAAGGGTAAGGCAAAGTGATCGAGAATCGAATTCAGGATCCTACCCGGGTAATGTGGAACCCACACAACTAAGATAAGACTCGATTTTCGAAATCTAGTAATGTTTGAATGGTTCAATATTGGGTTTTCATTGTATTTGAGGAATTTCATTCATAATTGATATTGGGTTTAAATTGTTTGGATTGGTTGATTTTGAGTTGTTTTGGTTTATTTAGGTTCTTATAGAGTATGGAAACTTGGTTTGATCATATCGTTCTTAGGGTTTTGAATTGATTTTAAAGTTATGGTTATCTTAATTTAGTCTTAAACTTAGATTATTTCTGGGTTATGCTTAATTTTTTATTTAGAATTTTGTTGGTGTTGGTTATTAGTTGCTTGATATTGGGTATGGCAAAGTTATGCCATCCCAAATGGAGATTAGCCCGAATAATGGGTTGGCTCCAATTGTTTTTAGGAGGGCTTGTCGTTATTGTGAGCATATCTAGTCTAGTTAAATTCTATCATGCTGGATTTTTCTTCCACAGTGAAGATATTTGTCGTCATTTTTATGGGTCGAAGGATGTTTTCGAGGGATTTGATGTCAAGGCTTTGTCGGATCGCATTGAGGAAGTGCTTGATAAGATGGAAGATTTGCAAAACAAGCTTGAAGCAAATGTGCAAAAGATGGAAAAAGAGAAAGATCAATTGGAAAAGGGTAATATGTCTAGGCAAGAGTTCAAGAGGTACTTAGAGGATGAGATTGTTCAGCCGCTTTATGAGGCTCATATTGCTCTTAGACAGATCCGATTACCAAAACTTGGGGGTGTTGGAAACACGACCTATATGGAGGAACCATTGATTAATAATTTTGTCGTCGAGGAGATCAGAAAGTACATAACTCCTAAAGAGAATAAGAACGGGAAGGTAAACATTTTTAAAACAGAACGGATACACAATACTATAGGCCATGCTTGTGTTTTAATGAAGAAAGAATTAGAAGTCTACATGGATTACGATGTGGGATCTTATTGTAAGGATGATTGGAATCTAGCACAAAAGCTTATGCTTCATGGGTGTGATCCTTTGCCTCGAAGGCGTTGCTTAACACGAGCCTCTAAGCTCTACCTCAAGCCATACCCGATAAATGAATCACTTTGGAAGATACCGGATGGAAGAAACGTCCGATGGAATCTCTACAAGTGCCGAGATTTTGAATGTTTATCAAGCAACAACACTAATCGAGGCTACACGAAATGCACGGGATGCTTTGAGATGGACAAAGAAATGCTTAAATGGGTCAATAAGAGCACTATTTCTCCTGCTGATTTTCTCATTAGTGACGTTTTGGCCGTTAAGCCAGGGGAAATACGGATAGGTATTGACTATAGTGTTGGAACCGGAAGCTTTGCTGCACGGATGATGGAACAAAATGTTACCATTATCTCGACTGCCCTAAACTTGGGGGCGCCTTTTAGTGAAGTGATAGCACTGCGAGGTCTACTTCCGTTGTATATAACACCAAATCAACGACTCCCATTCTTTGAAAACACGATGGACATAATACACACAACCGGGCTATTGGATGGATGGATCGATCTGTTACAGTTGGATTTCATGTTATTCGATTGGGATCGGGTTTTAAGGCCCGGAGGTCTATTATGGATCGACAAATTCTTCTGTAGTAGAAAAGAGTTGGATGATTATATGTACATGTTTCTGCAGTTCAGGTATAAGAAGCATAAATGGGTTGTTTCTCCAAAATCAAAAGATGAGGTTTATTTGTCTGCTTTGTTAGAAAAGCCTCCTAGATCTTTATGAGTTTATTGTTTCATTCTTGTTCTGTTTATTGTTCACACTCAAATTTACTTTACTACATGATGTACTAATCTAGTAATGCAAGAACTATCATGTATTGAAAAGTTTCATTAATATACTTCATTAATTTTCTTTTCTTAGATCAATTATGCTTTTGATTATCTAATACTCCCTCCTTACCAAAATTATAGTATCATTTGTGTTTTGTTGTTTTTGTTAAGAATAATGTTTTTTGTTTTTTCTTCTTCGTCATCATCATACCCAGTGTATCCCGCTCATAAAAAACTATGGTCAGGATCTGGGGAGGGAAGAACGAATACAACTTATACCCATAGAGCAAAGTGTGGTCAAAGAGCTCCGTCTCAGGAAAGGTCTTCTAAGAGAGATAAACCCGCAACTTACACAGAGTAAGTAGAATACATACAAAAAGCTCAAAATAAAGATAAAAGTAGAGGAGGTAAAGAGCGATAATAAACGATGGGTTAGTAATCTAAGACGTAGATAAGGCGCCGCCATCTACCCCTATCCCTGATCAGGTACTTGGAGAGGTGAAGTTCATGCATGTCCCTTTTAAATGTTAAATGGTGCTATTCAAGACTGATTTTGAGCAACATTTTTAAGTGATTTGTTTGTAAACTTCTTTTATATACATTTTCTCTTGAATTAATTTTCTTAAAGTAGAAAATTTTTTATCTTTTAATATATTAAAGGACTAAAGGGTCTCATTTTGAAAAACATCACAAAAATAAATAGGATCTCTAAAATTATTGTTTCGACATTGATTATAATGAATGATTTAGATTGGGAGAGCAAAAGAAAAATAAATAAATTGAATCTCTGAAGTTTAAATTTTTGCTTTTTTTTTGTCAAACTAAAAGCATATTTAATATAAACACAATACAGTTCTTGTATTAATTTTGTTTAATTTTAAATCAAAAGTGACAAATCTCATGTGCGATTTGCCGCATTTTCTTATGTTTGACTTTTTATATTTAACAAAATTTATTGATATTATTACTCAAAAAAATAATAATTTATTGATATTATTACTGATGTTATTAATCATTTTTAGGCATGATGAGATCAAATAGGAGAAATCATAAATAAATTTTTCGATAGTAAAATTGCATTTGCATATTGCCGACTTTGAAAGTTGTACCTAGTAAATTAATGAGAAAATTTTAATTCTAGGAAAATTTGATATTAAACGTAGGAACTTTGCCTCATTTGCTTATAAACGTTCGAACTTTCATTTATTTTTAGAGACATGAATTTTGGGGGTCATCCGCTGAGAAAGATACGAATGACCTGTTACCTGTTGAATTTTGATATCAAATTTCATGCCTCCTATGACTATTGATTTTTGATTGAGTTGGTTCTTTGACTCTTAAAATGCAGAATCTAAAATAAGAAAGTATCGTTTTCGTGGCCGTAGAAAAATTTTAAAATCGCTCCTATCACTGTTGATTTTTAATTTTGACTGTTGGAAAAAAGTGACTTTGACTTTGACTCGAGTGGCTTGCCTTAAATTTTAACATGCAAGGACATGACCACATTGTATATTTTTGATTTGATTAATTAATTAATTAAAAGACAATATTTATAAAGATACAGATATAGAGAGAATATTTAGAGAAAAAATATAATTAACACTCTAACAACTTGTAAGAAACACAACAAACTATATTAATCTTGAATTAATTTACTAAACGAAAGGCAAAAAACTAGGAAATAAAATAGGCGGCCTTGAAGTACTAATTTAGTAATGCAAAATCTATCATGTATTGAAAAATTTCACTAATATACTTCGTCATGTTTCTTTTCTTCGATCAATTATGCTTTTGAAAAGTTATTACATTATTTATTACTAATTTATTATTTTTTATTTTATTTTATTTTATTTGAAATCTTCTCATTTAACGACATTCAATTATACCATAACTGACTTTTTTTAATTTTTTATTATTATAATATTCGTTAATATTTGTTGTTGTCTACGATTAATTAGACTAACTAAGTTCCAGCACTTAATTACTTCCGAAGCCCCCATAATCTAATATGACAATTTAACAACGTCATATTGAGTCTGTATTCTTATAACTAAAGGCTTTGGCTCTATAATTACTTTTCGTTTATCAGAAAGTCTCATGTGAGACGGCTTTATCCGTGAAACTAGTTCAAGCCTAATAAGATTTTTTAGAATATTCTGACATACTAATTTTAAGATTTAAAAGGATAATTTTAAGACTTAAAAAGTCTATGTCAAAGCTTTAATATCAACATTAATGTTTGAGTCATTTTACTTTAAAGTTGAAATAAGAATTTTAAGTCTAGCAATTGGTTTTTTAAGTCTTAAAATTGGTTTTTTAACTATTGAAATCGAACTTATAATTCTTGAAATTGTCAAATTCCATGATTTAAAATGTCAATTGTAAATCCTTGAAATTGTTCTTTTAAATTTTCAAATTGGTCTTTTAACTCTTAAAATTGACATTTTAATCACAAAAACTTGCGTAGGACCGTCTTAGAATAAGACCACATTTGGGCCGGCCCATTCTCAGGCGCTTGCACTACACGCGCTCCAGATTTTTTTTTTTTTTTTGGTTTTTTTCATTTTCTGGGCATTTTTCAATTTGCACGTCAAAGGTATCAATTTTGACCATAAACATATCAATTTCAACGTAAAGTAGTACTTAAACATATCAATTAAAGTAAAATTAACAACATACAATTCATTACTTATCACTGTCAATTATCACCAAACATGCATCAATTATGACTTTATCTTGTTTTTGTTATGATGTTAACTATATCAATTATAAATAAAATAAATAAACTACTTAACAACATACAATTTATTACTTATCACTGTCAATTATTACCAAACATGCATCAATTATGACCTTATTTTGTTTTTGTTATGATGTTAACTATGTCAATTATAAATAAAATAAATGAACTACATAACATACAATTTAATACTTATCACTTTCAACTATATTAGGTAGAAATTGATCACTTATAGGTTCAAATTGAAATTTTACTTTAATTGATATATTTAAGTACCACTTTACGTTGAAATTGATATCTTTAAGGTCAAAATTGATACATCTAAGAATAAAATTAAAAAATGCCCAGAGAAATGGAAAAAGCTAATGGGCTACATATTGGACCGCGTTTTATTCTAAAACGGTCTTACCCAAGATCTGCTGCATTTTAATTTGTAAAATTGGTAGAAAAATATATGTTATTGGGCCAGCCCAATAAGACGCGTCTCACAAGTGAGACGATGTCACCCAAGTTTTTGTGTTGGTTTATTTCTAAGGCAAATACCCATATTTTATTTTCACCTACTAATTAATTTCAATATTCTTCTCGTCTTTAAATTCTTTTATTGCCAATTAAATATTCAAAAACTCCCATTTTTCACACAATCTCAAAAATTAAACATTTGGTAATTTCCTATTATTAGCCTTCTTATTTGCATATAATGATAAAATAAGAAAAAACATTTCCATAAAACCTTTTTTTTTTATTTGAAATTTCTCTCTTCGTTCTTGACAATACGTAGCATTGTAGATGGATTGTTATTCAAATGCACGAGGTTGTGACGACGAATACAAGCGGGCGGAACTTCCGTGTTTAATGATGAATAATCCAGCTGATGATCGTTCCTCCAATCGCTTTCTAGAGCTTCCCTTATCAGTAACGGAACGATCAAATGAACGTTGGAGTGATTTTGAAGCGGATTCCTTTGTGGTTGGGTTATACATATTCGGTAAAGATTTCTTTCAAGTGGCGAGATTCATGGAAACCAAAGGTGTGGGTTCAATATTGGAGTACTATTATGGTCAGTTTTATGGGTCGAGTAAATATCGTAAATGGGCAGAGTTCCGAAAGAAAAATAAAAATAACAAGACATCATGTGTATTATTTGGACACAAATTATTGGTAGGATTTACATGCAACAACTTCAGGCTCGTTTAGCCCCTTATCTCACTGATAAACAAAACCCAAATTGTTGGAGGTATCATATTACTAATCTTTCTAATTATATTAATTAATGTTTCTAATTATGTTTCATTTTTGTATTTTATTGATGACCCTGCTATTTTGATTTCAAATATTATTTCATTATTTTGACATGTATAATCATGTATTAGTTTCCGTAATTAGTTATTCGTAACCAATTAATTATAATTTCTTATTTTGATTTGACTCATTCTCGTTTATAGGTATCAGTTGTCGCATTCTTTTTCTCTATCTTTGATCATAATTTCTTATGGGCAACATACATCTGGTATACTGGCTATTTAAAAGTTAAAACACTCATTCGATATAAAAGTTGAATATATTCTCACAGTTAAACATGTGTATTTAATCATATTTATCATTCGAAATTTAAATTTAAAAAAAAAAACATAATTGCATGACCCATTTCATTAAAAAGTTAAATGTGTACTCATAATTTAATTAATTTGTCTTTGTTATTATTTTATTTTAGCCACTTCTACGTGCATTGAGTGTGCATGGAAGGAAGATGGCATGGTATTAATTAATTATTCTTAATTATTTGTTTTTGATCGTTAGGTTTCTGCGGCATTTGCTAAGGGAAGGAAATCATTAGAGTCGTACATAGAATCTCTCAAGGCCATCGTTGGAATTCATAGTTTAGTAAAAGCTATAGCGATACGACATGAAAATGAAGATCATACGACAATCGTCTCAAAAATTATGATTTCAAAAAATAAACTTCTGGCGAATCAGGAAAATATTCTTAAAGTTATTGACTTAAACTTGTCTCGAAATCCTTCTGATCATGATTACAACTTTAGACGTTCTAGTTTGGGGTCTAGTACCATGGGTAAACATGTGTTAACAGATCATTTACCAACAAGACACAGTACCAGAAGTCGACTGCTTACTATTAAAGCTCGCGAAGCTCTTGAAATCGAGTTTTTAAGCCCAATTAAACACAATCGAAAGCGCAAGATCAAAAACTAGTGTCTTCCACGAGCCGACTTGTGGCTTATTATTTTTGGTTTTGGGGATTCTTCGTGCTTCAATGCACATGAAGAGTGGGGCGAGGAAACCCTTCTTAGAAGGTGGGCCTCGTCTCCATACTGATGCAATTAAGTTTCCCTGTTTTTAAATGTATTTTTCTCTTTTCTGATGAATGGAAAAGAATAATCTTTTGCGGAAAAAAATAGTTTTAATGTATATGCATGCTAATTTACCATGCTCCTAATTTTAATAAAAAATATTTGTAATTACAGTAAAATTTTTAATACTTACAATTCAAGTTCTATACATTTATTTGATATTGTTGGATTTTGTTAATATATAATGATTGATTATACAATATAGTTCCTGCTGCAATGATTAATTTAAGATGTGTGTATTTACGTATTGGCAATATTTAGGAATGGTGTTGATTTTTTTTTTTGGGCATTTTCAGATGCTTAATGTTAGAGTATATAACATATCTTGGGATCTTAATCATCGGCTTAAGTTTTTGGTTGAGTTAGTTATTTGACATTTAAAATGCATAATTTAAGATAAGAAAGTATCGTCCACGTGGCTGTAAAAAAATTTTTAAATCGCTCCTATAACTATGAATTTTTAATTTTGAACTTTGGAAAAAAGTGACTTTGACTTTGACTCGAGTAGCTTCTGCAAGATATGTGTAGGCTTATTTTGCCCTTAAATTTTAACATGCAAGGACATGACCGCATTGTATATTTTTGATTTGATAATATTAATTAATTAAAAGAGGAGTAATGTTTATAAAGATAAGATATAGAGAGAACATTTAGAGAGAAAATGTAATTAACACTCTAACAACTTGTAAGAAACATAACAAACTATATTAATCTTGAATTAATTTACTAAATTCCAAAGGCAAAAAACTAGGAAATAAAATAGGTGGCTTTGAAAACTAGAAATCTATTTATTATTACTAAAACAAAACACTGATGATGTCATCACTTTTTAAAACTACTTACGTGTCACTTTCTCAATGAAAATTTTCCCTCTAAAACTCAATGATGATGTCATTGCATTTAATTCTAATGTTCATATCTTTTGACTTTTTTATTTTCTAATTATGACTATAATATTATCAATATTTATAGATTTTTTGCTTTTTTGATCATATTATTTAATATATTAGAAAATCATTTATTTTATTTTATTTTCTTTTGATTATTTATAAAATCTTTATAATGTTATTCATTAAATGAGTATAGGATGTTTTAAGCCATCAATTTTTAATTTTTTTATGTACAAAAAATATATTAAAAATTTAATAAAATCATGCTTCGCACGGGCATTATCTAGTTAATTTAGTAATGCAAAAACTATCATGTATTGAAAAATTTCACTAATATACTTTGTGATGTTTCTTTTCTTAGATCAATTATGCTTTTGAAAAGTTATTACATTATGTTAAAGAACCAACTCAACCAAAAGCTTAAGCCGATGGTTGAGGCCCCAAAATATGTTATATACTCTAACACATTACTAGTATTTATTACTAATTTATTTTATTTTATTTTATTTTAAATCTTCTCATTTAACGGCATTCAATTATACCATAATTGACTTTTTTTAATTTTTTATTATTATAACATTCGTTAATATTTGTTGTTGTCTACTAATTAATTAGACTAACTAAGTTCTAGCACTTAATTACTTCCGAAGCCCCCATAATCTAATATGACAATTTAACATATTTACTTTTCGTTTATCAGTCTCCTGTGAGACCGCTTTATCCGTGCAACCAGTCCAAACCTAATAAGTTTTTTTAAAATATTCTAACATACTAATTTAAGACTTAATTAAAAGGACAATTTTTAGACTTAAAATCCAATTTTAAGACTTAAAAAGTCTATGTCAAAGTTTTAATATCAACATTAATGTTTGAGTCATCCTACTTTAAAGTTGAAATGAGAATTTTAAGTCTAGCAATTGGTCTCTTAAGTCTTAAAATTGGTTTTGTAAGTATTAAAATTGAACTTATAAATCTTGCAATTGTCAAATTCCATGATTTAAAATGTCAATTGTAAATCCTTAAAATTGTTCTTTTAAATCTTCAAACATTTTAATTTGTAAAATTAGTAGAAAAATATACCCAATAAGATGCGTTTCACAAATGAGACGGTCTCACCCAAGTTTTTATGTTGGTTTATTTCTAAGGCAAATACCCATATTTTATTTTCACCTACTAATTAATTTCAATATTTTTTCCTCTTTAATCCTTTTTATTATCAATTAAATATTCATAAACTCCGATTTATCACACAATCCCTAAACCATTTGACGCCATTTTCGATCTGCATGTAATTTTTCATCTTTCTCTTTATTGTTGTTATTTATTTATACTCCCTCCCCACTTTTTTCATTGTCCATTTTCTAGTGGGCATGTGAATTAAGAAAAATGGTAGTGGAGTATTTTAAGTGATTATAATAATTGTAAAGGTGGTAGTTGGGGTATTTAAGTGATTATAATAATTGAAAAGGTAGTAGGTGGGGTATTTTAAATATATAAGTTGGGCTAGTTGGGGGTATTTAGGTAAAAAATATTTGCCAAAAATAGAAAGTGGACAATTAGAGTGAAATGACCAAATAAAGAAAGTGGACAATAAAAAAGAAACGGAGAGAGTATATTTTCTCAAGATTTGTTGTAGTGGAGTTAAATGAAGAAAGAAAATAAATTGCATAAATGAAATTAAGATAGTATTAAAATGTATGAAATGGATTAAAAGATGGTGAATAGAAATCAATTACAATTTAAAATGATTAATTTTTAATGTATTAGACTAATTATATGAATTTATCTAAAAAACAAAAATAACAACCCCTAATTATTTCCATAGAAAGTCGTCTAATTATTACCGTACGTCTCAAGTCTCAATTTAACATATTTCTCTTTCTATTAACTTTTTTATACCGGGAGAAAGAGGAGACTTTGTATAATCGATCACCTCGTACATTTTCAAAAACCCCTCTATAATTATGGTTCGAGTCCATTTAGAGAAAAAATTGTTGTACCCTAAGTCCCTAACATAAACCTCTGATAAACACAGTTAATTATATCCCGAAAATTAAACAAAATCGTGAGTTGTGTAAAAAAGATCAGAATATGACAAACTAATAAAATCTTAATTGACAATATTTTTTAACATTCTAGCACGAATTTATAAAGAAGGTTAAAGCAAAATATAAAAATACGCTAAAATAATACTGTCTTTGTATATGAGAAATTGTAACAACCACATTAACACACGATAATTAAGTTATCTGAATAATTAAATTGTGTAGAAATATAAGAGAAAACGAGAAAATATTTATGTATATAAAAAGAAGCAAAAATATATCAAAGTTAAACAACTAACTAAAAAGTGCTCCAATTTAGTAATAGGAGTAGAGTATATATTATTATATTATAATAATAATAATAATAATAATAATAATAATAATAATAATAATTATTATTATTATTATTATTATTATTATTATTATTATTATTTTGGCAAACAAAAAACTTTTTCATTTACTAGAAAAACCACAAAATACATCAAGGCATTTTGTGGTTTTTCTGGTAAATGAAAAAGTTTTTTATTTGCCAATAATAATAATAATAATAATAATTATTATTATAATATATTTTTTGGCAAATAAAATTATTGTTATTATTATTATTATTATTATTATTTCCTCCGTTACACTATATTGCTACATTAATTGACTTTTTACGCTATCTAATGTATTATTTTTATCATTTATATATATTGAACTACATACATCTAAAAATTATAAAAATTTAATATTATGAAAGTATGCGATTAAACGATTCAAACAAGATCACACTTGACTATATGTTTTCTTACATATTAGCCGCAATATATAAAATAAACTTAAACGACGAATAGTGTCAGAAACCGTTATATTAATAGTGAATATTTCAGAACAAAAGTCAACTAAATTGGAAAGTCGCTGCAAGGAACGGTGTGGGAGTGGAAGCACACAAATTTGTAATGAGTTGGTCTTTTGAGAGATCGTCTTTTTGAGGGACGTATCTCAAGTCTAGCGCATTAAAAAAATAATAACTACTTACCATATTATTAATGATTATTTATATTATCCTTAATGTTTATTTACTGTATCCTTAATGCCTACTTTCAATATCTTAAATGTCTACTTATATCGTTCTTGATGTTTACTTCTAATATTTTAAAAAATATATGAAAGACCGATCCACTTAAAAATGATCTATTAAAAAGACCGTCTCTCACAAGAATTTATGATTCGCAATTTGCGAACCACAAAATAAGCGCGCTTTCCCCACTTTTATGACGATTCGAAAACTTCTTCTCCTTAGAGTCTAGATTGAAAGCTATCTGACCAATCCCTAAAATATTTGGGGTCACGATAAAATTTTATCTTTCCTTTTAGGAAAATTCAAATTTTAAAATTCTACATTTTGCTCGTTGTCTTTTAAAAATCACACCTTTTAATTAATTTTTAAAAATTCGAGCTTTATACTGCATTTTTTTTAAGTACATACCTCATTAAAATACATGGACAACCGGTTAATTTCTAATTTTTTTAAAGGAATTTTGAAATTAGAAACCCTAACTTCTATAAAGTGGTTCTTCTTCTTCTCACTCAACCACTCAAATTTAGTTGGGAAAGCTATGAACTCTCACCAAAATTAAAGTGATTCCTCTTCTCATTGTGTTGACTTTACGAGATCTAGGGTTAAGTGTCACAATGGAAAAAACGATTAGGAAAACAAACTTAATTAAAATACTAAAACCGAATAGCGAAAAATGGAAAAAACAAAGATTAGGGTTCTTACCTTATTTGGAGTAGACAACGAGCAGTAATGGAATGACAGGATTTACCAGTGCAGAATTCAAAGGAATGACAGGATTGAAGGGAGAGAGCACAGAGCACTAATGGCGAGATGATGTACAACCATAAAAGGAGGGAAGTAAATGCTCGCTGCATGTAAATAATGGGTGGTTCAGTTAACTTTCAAATTAAACCGGTAACCGGTAAAAAGGTACTTTAAAAGAAAACACAGTTTAAAGGACAAATTTTTAAAAAATAAATGAAAGGTGAGATTTTTAAGAGACAAAGAGCAAAAGAAGGGATTTTAAGTTTTCCTTCTTTTATTGTTATTATCTAAATTTCATGAACTCTACTTGTAGCATTTTTATAAGACTTTTCCACTAATATTCAACTTTTGCATTTAAATTTTCCGTACCAAAACATAGGAAAACGTTAGTTTGACCGTTACCATGTAATTTTGAATGTTACTGTGAAGTGTGAATTCCAAAAGTCATTCCTTCCTCCCTCCTTCCATTGCTGCGATACACACTTCCATTGCTGTGATACTCATTCCTTCCTCCCTCCTCCTCCTTCCTTCTTCGATCTCAGTCCCTGCGAACTCGGTCTCTGCGAACTCAGGTACTTGTCTCTGCGAACTCAGTCCTTCCTTCCTTTGTTGCGAATGAATACTAGCGAAATTATGGTTTTTTTTTCAGTCCCTTCGAATGAACAATGCTACATTAGCGAAATAAGGTTTTTTCTTTGTTTAGTCCCTTTCGAATTAGGGTTTTAGTCCCTTCGAAATTATAGAATTTTCAGTCCCTTTCGAAATTATGGAATTTTCTTTGATGTCCCTTCGAATTTAGGGTTTTCAGTCCCTTTAAAATTAGTATTTTCAGTGCCTTCGAATTTCATTGTTCACTTATGCGAAATTAGGGTTGTTTGCAATTAGGGTTTTTTTTTTCTTCCATAAGATTGATAGGTAGATTGGATTTGATTTGTGGATTGGAATTATCAAATTTCAGTGATTTTTTATTTTATTTTATTTTATTTTTTTGATTTTTCAGTGATGTTAATAAGTAGTCTCATGAATTATCAAATTTCAGCTGCCACTACTAGATTATGTACGAAGCTGTTATGCTTTCCGCTTTTGCTGGCTGGCTGCAGAGGCTGGACGTTCTCCCCAAGCCCAAAAAAGTCGACTTGGCTTTGGCTTCTGGAAAACGTCTTGAGTTCAGCAGCCAACGCCGACGTGTCTTCTTTTCTCGCCCACCAAACGCCGACTCAGCATTTCTCTCTGGAAACACGCCCTATTTGTTTGTTATTCCCATGTCTTAGACTTAGTTCAAGTCAGTAAACATCAACAACCTCATGTTCCTGGTTGTTGATCCACTAGTAGGCGTCTGATGACTAGGGGTTGTACATACAGTGGACAGTGAACGTACTGATGCTAAACCTTGGGCATGAATCATGATTACAGTATTTTAGGACAATTCATAATATACTCCCTCCAACTCTTTCTTATTGTCCCATTTGCTTGGGCACGGTTTTTTAGAGTTGTATGAGATCCACTAAAAAGGTAGCAGTTGGGGTTTTTCAATGGATTGGATTAATTGTAAAGGTAGAAGTTGGGGTGTTGTAAGTAGTAAACGTGGGGGTATTTTGGTCATTACTTGCGTGATCATGGGGTATTTAGGTAAAAAAATCATTGGCAAAAAGGGAATGGGACAATTGATATGAATTTGTCAAATAAGGAAATGTGACAATTATAGTGTCTTGGAGGGAGTAATATACAATGGGTTGTCCTACAAATTTCCACACGGAACATTAGGCGTAGTATGGGTTAGTGAGCCATGTTTGGTCAAGTTCGGGTCTGGTGTAGTCTGAAACATTATTGTTCCATGTTTGAAATTTATTAGTCTGGTGCAATTTTAAGTAAACATGTAGAGAAAGAAATAACTCAATAAAAGAAATAACTAAATAAGTACTTTAGGTTTGATGTGGTCTGTGTTTATGTTGTTTGATCTAAATATTTTTCATTTCCTTTGATCTGATCTAATTTGATTCCAATAATTGTAAGTGAATATTCATGCTCTTGATCCTGCGTGTGTTGACATGTCTTAAAACAGAACAAACATATATGGAGACTACAGAGATTTATGGTAAAAGGGCATGCCAGCTTGTAAAAGAGCTTGCTTCTGCTGAGCCAGGGCAACTTACTCGTTACAATGTGAGCTTCTTTTATACTCGTACTCAATAACTATTTATTTTATTTAGTTAAGGTGACTATTGGTGAGATTTCAGATCTATGAATAGTATCATTAGTGTTTTTCTTACTATGCTCTTAGGATGATTTGGATACCTTGTTGACACTTTAATGTTTTAATATGGAATTTCAATACAACAAGTCTGATTTTGTACAATCTCATTAGTGATGTTATTTGTTTCTATGTATTTGTGTAAGCTGGAAGTATAATGTCTCTAAATAAGTTTTTTGTACTATGGAATATGTGTATGGAGAATGTGCATAAATATTAACACGAAAATAGAAAATAATAGTATTTCGAATGGCATTGATATTGAATGGAAAATCATTATCATCACTTGTTACTGGTATTGTCGTTGTTGGCTAAACAATTTAATGTCAAAGCATTATTTGGAAAATTATGAATTCAAACTCAAGTCAACTATTAAAATGTCTGCCTATTTTACAACTTGTGTGTTTTTTCTTTTCATTGACATGGATACATTTTTGGTAAGGTAGATAACTTGCACTATTGTTTTACAATTTTTATACTAATTGTGAAGTTGATTCTTGCAAGGAGTATGGGTTCATGATTTTTATAACAACTAATCTACAATTTATTCCAAGTTGTAGTCTATTGTGCATGTATATCTTTCAATGTATTATGCCTTTAATTTTCATGGATCCATCGCTTTCATAAACCATAGTGTAAATTTCGCATAGATGAGGAGACCATTAGTTAGGATTATAATTATTGAATTGTTAGATTGTATGATAAAACATGGCACGGACTTTTGCGTCAAATGATAATTATGGACATCCCCACATCTCACCGCTTGAGTAATTTTGTTGGTGTCTTGAGATTTCCGTTTTTGCTTGTTAGTCATTGCTCTTGATTTGATATATGTTTTGTCCTCCTTTGCTTTTGGAGATTTAATACACATACGTGAATTGACAAGGTATATCTTTTTCTTGCTGAATTGTTACAAGTTGCAACAGTTGTGTTCTTGTCTTAACTTCCTTGATTTGAATCCTGTCGTTATATTGCTTCCTCTTCTATTAATCTGTTTTTTGTTAACTAGGATGATATGTTCAATCAAGTTATAAAAGAATGTGCAATCCACTACAGTCAGTTTTACGAGCTTACTAGGTAAGTTTCTACACGTTAAATTAACCTCTCTATTAGTTTCAAAGAAATAAAACGCTTCTATGAGTTTGTTCTTTTGTTTTTGCTGCCTAGTAGTTTCATTTATATGGCCAATTTAGCCGTGCTTTTGCATTTCCAATGGTACTTGGAGTTTGGATTGTATGTTTGTGACCATCTCCCTTAAACGTTGTGGCCAACTATATCTCTCTTATTCTGTTCACGACCAAATAACCATGTAAAAAATCCAAAGATACTTTGAAATACTGCCAGTTTCTTCAAAGTTATGCAAAATCTCATTGCAGCTTTTCATTGTTTCATTTGCTTTTCTTGTATTATTATGTTGGCTTATCTATGCTAGCTCCAATAATCACCATATCTTAACAAGCTTCTTGTTAAGCATTCGGGGCACTCTTTAAGATTTGAGCAAGAAGATTATTTTTCTCTAATTGCTACATATTCAAACACATATATTTTAAATGTATATATGTATGTATCCATCAAGAGATATATATAGCGCAACAACAAGCATGCCAAAGTCTTACCCCAACAATATGAGATTGATTACATGCATTAAAACAAATTAACGTTTATAATTGTCACTAATATAGATTATACATTATTGAGCACTATCTAATATGAATTTACGACCATGATAATCAATTTCAATGATCATCCACACATTTTCTTTGATCCATTCCTATCTATTATCATATGTATCAACAATTCTCATTTTTTGATGTCATTCTTCACACTTGTCAATAAGATCATCATTGTTCCACCTTTTTCACTTTTGAACTCTTTAAAGTTTTTTCAACTGTTCACTATTCTAATATATGTATTTTTCGATCCTCTTTAAAAATGACAAAACCAATGTTAACGATTATCTCTCGTTGTCTTCAAAATCTCTAGTACCAAGACCCTTTCTTATATTTTCCTTTTAAATTCTATTTTTCTAGGTATGCCCACTCATTCATCTTAACATATATACGCATATCAATTATCCCTATCCCACTACATTGATCACTTGTGAAAGCCCAAAATTCTAACCTATATTATTTTGCTAGTTTAATGCTAGTTCGGTAGAAATTTCCCTTTTTATCTTAATGGGCACACCTTTGTCAAATGAGAGACAATATAAAATTAGAAATGAAAGAACATACTTCTAGCGGATGCTTCAAATACCTTGGGTTCATATTTCAGAGTAGTTGGTACAATTAACAAGATGTGATCCATAGAATTAAGTGTGAATAGAAAAAAATGAAAAGTAGCTTGTAGAATGCTATGTGATCGAAGTGTGCCCCTAAAGCTAAAGGGGAAGTTTATCGAATGACCATTAGACCAACACTACTTTATGGATCAAAATGTAGGGTTTCTAGAAATGATCATATTACGAAGATAAAAGTAACGGAAATGCAAATGTTTTGATAGATGAGCGCGCATGCCTTGAGTTATAGAATTCAGTATGAAGATATAAGAAAGAGTTTTAGATTTGCAAATATTGAGCCAAAGATGAAAGAGAATCGTTTGAAATGGTTTGGGCATAAGTAAAGACGCGGTTTAGGAACATTGTTACCTGGAACGACATTTGATTAGGAATGGGGAACGGAAACGGGAATAAGGAATGCAACCTAGCTTGACTAAAGAACGATTCGGTCAAGATATATTATGCATAAAAAATATATTTGAAAACAAAGTTAGATTTAAAACGATTTTTTTGCTTTAAAAAATTGTTTGTAAGTGGAATTTTTTTGGTTTTCTAGGTTTCATCTCATTTTTTCTCTCCATTCTTTTCACTGGGACGTCACCTTGAGCGATTTGGGTCGTGTTTCGTGGAGAATGGGGTTGGACGTTCCGGGATCGTGGAACGTGGCTATGTTCCACGTTCCATGTAACCATGGTTAGGAATTGGTAAGGAAGATAGAAATTGGAGCTCGGGAGAATTAAAAGAGGTGAGCAAGATTGAAGATGACCTAGAAGGCTGGAGGATAAAGGATATAAATCTCGACTTGTAGATTGAGATGGTAAAAAAATCAAAATGACCGGAGAAGAAAAATCTACGTGGGCGACCATTGGAAATGATGTATCGGTTCATAAGGTTGTGGCATTGTTGTTTTGATTCAGTGTAAAGTTGTAAACCCTTTGGATTTAAAATTTTTCCTTCACATATGCCGTCAATGCAACAATATGGTTACGATTTCGATTGAGTCTTTGATAAGGGTCACGATGATGTGGTTGCCATATCACCAAATATCGACTGAGACCATGAGACATCCTTTGAACTGTCCTAAAATGATTTTCAGAACTGTTACGATGTGGATATATTAGTATCATTTGTAGATCTGAAAGCCTTTACAACTTGTCAATATGATATGATGCAATGTGTCCTTGTTTTCGCACACAAAATATGTCTTGTGTGTTTGCCTAGCTTTGCACGTAGTAAGTCACAAAGTCAAATAATATTAATCAATGTTTTTTAGCATGTTCATCTAGTATTACCGGTTTTCTCTTTTACAGTCATTAAAGCAACTGTTAGATTTGTTGCTAGTCTATATTCATTATATACAAAAAAATAAGCTATACATATTCTATACTCTTTAGATGACTTATTCATGGTGAATTGATATCTTGGCAGGAAAATGCAGGAAGAAGGATTGGATGTCCAATCAACACGAAATGCTGACCACTTTGGAATGCTTATTAACCATCTTTCTCTGTTACGCAACAAGCGCTGTCTTATGGCATATGTGTAAGTATCAAGTAGTTTGCACAATCCTTTTCTCCGTGCTGTTCAGATGCTCTGCCATTGTTCATTTGCTGTTTCATTCATCACTTATGAACTATCGGTCTCTGAACGATGTAGGCATAAACGAGCTGAAGTGATACAGAGCTTGAGCTGGAAGGTCAAGTTCCTTTCTGAAGAAATCGAGGAAAAACTAAGTGATCCAGAAAAGCGCTACTTTAAGAGGCACTCTTCTGCTATACAGTCATATACAAGAGAAATGGGTGGCCTCGAATTGACTGTGGTATGCATACTCTCTTCGTTCTTTGTCCCAATCTCTATTTACCTGCTCTGGTTTGCAAAATCTGTATATTCCCTTTTTAGGTTCTTTACGAAACGTAAATACTCAATTGTAGACCTTTTATGTTTAGGATATGGTACCACCAAAAGATCCATATATAAAAGTAAGAGTCCTCGATGATTTGGGTATGACAACTGTTGGAGACCGCGATACGAACCTTGCAAGCCACTCGATCCACTTTCTTAAACGAATTGAAGTTGAGCATTACCTTACCGAGGTAGATTGACAGAAAGACACCCTCTTTGTTTTTTTGGGTTGAATTGTCTTCACTGATCATCTTGTTTTTCAATAGGGAAATATGGAAGAACTACTAGGCTGATGTGAAATGTGCAATCTTTTAATGTGCAATAGTGTTCTTTTAAAGATCATCATGTCGGCTTTCTCTTAAAGCTTGCTCAGATGCTCTTTAACATCAGTAGCCATTGGTGAAGAAGCGCGAGCTAAAGCTGCTAGACGGTATTTGTTGATTGTGCATTGATCGACGGGGAAATAGAAGGAAATGTAGACTTAAGTTTTAGTGTTGATTACTTAATCCAGCTATGTTCATCCAGTGATCATCTCTGTTTCTTTTGTTTGTCATAGAAGAGCTGTAAATCTGTAATGATAATTGACGAGACCGGCCTCTTGTACTCATTTAGTTTATTTTCTCTATCTCGATTCTCGAATCACGTCTCGAGTTATAGTCCAAAGTAAGAATTTCTTATTTTGTTAATTTATATAAATATAAATACATGATTGTTTATACGCGACTTTGTTATGGTTTTGATGGTCAAAAACTAATTGAGCAATTTTAGCATTGTTTCTATCTTTTTTCAATTAATTATCTATCTTTTAGATTAAGTTTAGGTTTATTTTAATATATTTTGTAATTAAATAAACTTCTCTTGTCATCATCTTTTATAAAATCTTTTTTAGAGTTTGATAGCTTCAAGGATTTTCATTTCCTACTTTTTAAAAACTTAAATTAGTGTTATTAATTTCTATGTTTAGTATTATGATTAGATTTTAAATTGTTTTTTGCTTTCCATCAGTATTAGTGAATAGATTTTACAACTGGGGTGAAGAGATTAATCCCAATTTAATTACAGACTGGTTTTATTATGAAAGTATTTATAAAGTATAAACCTATAATTAAAACAATGCTTATTAGTCTTAGACTTAAGATTATGAGTAACTTAGATTTATGATAAATTTAAGATAAATTAATGGCGTTTGTAAAACAGAAGCATGCAATTGTTTAGGAGAGAGAAACAATCTTGGAATCTTGCTTTTCATTAATCGAAGATTAATGGTGACTTTGAAAATTAATGGATGATGAAGAGGATGAAGATGATGGAGAAGGAGGAAGAGGATGAATGAATTAAATTAAAAAAAGAAAAAAGAAAAAAGAAAACTCAAAAAAAAGTAAAATCAGGAAAAAAGAAAGTCAAAGGTCATTTTGCTGGTCAACGGTGAGAATCGGTTACTTGGCCGTAATGGTGGTCATTTTCAAAAGTTAGTGGCTGTAATTCATAAAAAAAAAACTTTGCGGCTGTAATTCACAAAACGACCAAACTTTGAGGCTGTAATTCACAAAAGATTCTTTGTTTAATCAATGAAGAGAGAGTTTGCGATAAGTAACTAATAGTCTTTTAAATTTAAGTATTATAAAAATTGACCCTAACTTTCTTATTTTCGACTCACTTGGTAAATGAAATTTCACATCTCTTCAAGATACAAAGGCTTCAAAAATTTTTTTTTTTAAAGGCTTCAAAGATTTGATAGCCAATCTTTACAGCAATTTCTGCTATTTGATCTAAGACTCGTCTAACTTATTGCGATATAGATATCTATACAACATATATAATATATAATGTTCTTTACAAGTCTCCCACCAGTGTTTACCCCGTCTTCTGAACTTCACGAAATATATGTTATATGATCATCTGGTGACGGAAAAGGCAAATGAAATCCAATCTGAAAGATCACTTGCTGAGCAATTTGAATTGTGCGCATCAACATTCCAAGGGCCGGCTTTTAGCAGGCATTGAGTCGGCCTCTTAGTAGCAATTGGAGCTCGTTTCACTAGAATCACAAGCTTCCTTCTTGGACTTATCACAGAACCAGGTGAAATCTCAAGTTGGATGCTCTTTGTCTAATAGGAGGATATAGTCCTGTAGCTGCAGTCAACCAAATGCAATTTAAATGTAAACAGAAGCTACCAAATCAAATAGCATGTTAAGATATATAAAAACAATCTTCATTTTTGTCATTGAGTAGAATGATGAATTTTTTTCTGGATAACAATTAACGACAGTTCATAGACTGACATTACTGTCTAAAGCAGCGGACAGGAAAGAAAAGGAAATATCATTGGACTTCCTCTCAATCCCAGTTAAAGGCGCACAAGAAATGTGAATGAACCACCCTCTGGGATTGACCAGTGAACTAAATGTTAGCAAATAATCCTAAGGTTTAGCAACTTGTTCCACCGTGACCTTTTTCCGCAACATATGTTAGCAAATGTTAATTTCGAAGCTAAAATGTTGTATGCCTATTTATGCGATTCACCATTTCAAATTCCATCGATTTCAACCTTTTTCCCCAAAACATAAACCCTAACTCTACCATCTTTCATCCAAATCACATTTTCCCCCCAAATTAGGGTTATGTGATTTGTATGAAAGATGGTAAAATTAGGATTTATGTTTTGCGGGAAAAGGTTAACTGATGGAATTTGAAATAGCGAGTCGCATAAATAGGCGTACAACAACCTTTAAGCTTCGAAACTAATGTCTGCTAACATTTTTTGTGCATAAGGGTCACGATGGAAGAAGTTGGTAAACCTCAGGTTACCGTGTGGATATTTTAAAAGTTCTGTTTACCACGTGGAAAACCCAAAATCTCAAGATTACCACGTGAAATTTAACAAAGAAAAATTAGCATACAAATCCGTCAGGATAGTATAGAATCAACATTTAAAGACATTGAATCTGTTTAGTTCACCTCAAAAAAAAAGTACTCCCTATGTCCCACTCAATTTCGTCATTTGCCATTTTGATCCATCCCAATAAATTGGCATTATTTCTATTTTTGGACAATGACCCACTACTTTTTTTAATCCCATCCATACATTCTAACTCTCTTTTAATTTCATCAACACAATTTTTATCTCTCTTCATTTATTTCTATCATTCACTTTTTTCTCGAAATACTCTCACTTTCTCTTTGATTTAATTCTAATGGGATAGAGGGAGCAATCAGTATAATTAGTTTTAATATAAAAAATCAGTTTTAGTTAACAAAAATCATATTAGTAAAATCAATTACAAACAATAAAAATCAATTTTAACCAGTAAAACTCATTTATAACTAAAAACAGTTACAATCAGTAAAAATAAGTTTCAAGCAGTAAAAATAAGTTTCAATCAGTAAAAATTAGTTTTAATAGGTAATGATAAGTTTCATATCAGTAAAATCAGTTGAATCGGTAAAAATCAAGTGAACAAAACAGAGCTGAGAAATGGATGAGAAACAAATGAAAAACTAGACAATGTTCCTGAATACAATTTTGTTGAGAAAATTGTAAACAGATTTAAAAAATTTAGCATACAAAACCCTTTGGTTGTATAACCATCTTGTAGTTTGAAGGATAAAAGCATTGAGTGGGCCAAAAAAGGGCAGAAGTTGTTTACAGAGCTATAACAGCCACCACTCGGCTACCATATGTGAATACTATGCTGCTGAGATCAAACCTTAAAAAGGATTCTATGGATGATGAAATATAGTAATTATTATCAGCTGGGATTCAAGGTTGATAGCCCTACATTTCAGCGCAATAATGTGAAAGCATGTGTTATATGAAAACCATGTGGCAAAAGACTACCTAGATAAGCAAAATACCTAGAAGAAACTGCTAAGTTCATGGAGAACAAGAAAAAAACAAAAACTTGATTTTATTTTGAATAAAAACAATGGAAAGCAAATTACCTAGATAGGCGAATTACATTGCTTTAAGTCCACACAACTAGTCTTTATTTCATCATTTTCTCCAGATTTTCTGAAACCATAGCAGTTAGATTACGATCCTCAAACACAAACTCTGCACTGAACCTGCAGCCAGATGCCAAATTATTAATATTGAGATAACACGCATGCTGCAATTGCATACATGGCATCAATTTTCATAGTTTCATGAATACTAGATATACAAAAGAACACTTGAGATAGCCATTATCAAGTGAGTTTTAGCATCGAAAAAGGCACATTAGATTAAAAATTGGATACAAAAATAATTCTAAGATATATGATATGCCTGCTTACTTTTGATCAAGAACCAACTTCTGCACCTCTTTAATTGCAGAACTAGCTGCATAGAGCGATATCTTTCCAACCTGAGAAAACAAAAAGATGCAAAAAAAAAAGTGAAAAACAATTTTGAAACTATATCGAGTAAATAAAGCAACACGCCACATCTCGTAAATTGGTGTCAATTGAGTACATCACATTTTAGGGATCAGAGACCAAGAAATCTAGGCTAAGAATAGCATCTTGAAACTTTGGAACTTTTTCATGAAGAGCTTAGAGTTGGTAGATGCTATGAAAAAACTTAAAGATTAACATTCTTTGTAAACAGAGATGAGGTGGATTTAGAGGAGAAACCAAGAGATTCATAAGAAAGAAGATATCAAGATAATATGTATATTGTCGTAGTTAGAGCAAGATATGAATAGAAATGTAATTTGTATTCGTAGATAAGTTGCCAATGATGTGGTAGATGTGTGTAAAATAAATGACATAACTATGAGTTTAAAGATTGTGAATGAAATATACTCCTATTTTAATCAAATGTCCCATTTCCGCTTTTGGTATATTCACAACAAACGTCTCATTTCCTTATTCGGTAACCTTTTCCTTTACTTATACCCTCATGGGATCCAACTATAGACAATTGTCATTAAATCATCACTTTTTCCCTTTTTTTCTTAAATTTGCCAAATCAAATAGACATTTGATTGGAATAGGAGGGAGATGAGTAAATATTAATTCATTAGTGCATATGCTCCTTGTGTGGAAGCATAGGTGCTCTCAAAAGTAAATAATGAGATGAGTTAGATGACCAAATTGAAACTATCCCAACATTAAAAAGTTGTATATAGATGGAGATCCAAACAGTTGTGTTGAGAAAACACAAAGTGGCTTTGAGAATGTTCATAGAGGTTTCAAATATGGAATGTGAAATGAGAAGAAAGAGTGTTTCGCACAAGCAAATGAGAAGAGAGAGAAAACACAATATGACTTTGAGAATGTTAATACTTAACACGTATAGAAAGCGTGAAAACCATTAGGTAACTTATACAACTAGAGGACTGCAACCCAAATTGATCACGTCTTCTTTAGTAGAAACGGGTCGGGCCTTGCAAAATAGACAACGGGCTTTAAACGGGCCGAGCCCATTAAATCCGGCCCGGCCCATTTCATCATTACTAGATGGAATTTCTCCAGTGAAGCCATATCCGGTAATTTCAAGTCTTCGAAGATCAGTAACTCAATATTACAATCAACTCAAGATTCTGAAAGTATACTAGGCTTAGAATTGTTGAACAAGTATACTAGCCTTATAATTAATAGTCCACTAAAAAAAATCAAGTCTTTTTTTCGAGTCAGTAATATGTATAATATACCAATCAAACATTAGAAAGTTCTAACTAAAAGATAAAGGACCATACAAGCATATTTCTAAAGCAGGACTTAATTGCTCGTTTATTAGTTTGTGAGCCAGAAACTTGGGAGTGAGGGGGGATAAGCAGAAACTTGGGAGCCTTATAATTTATAGTCCACTATAATGTTTGGATTAGGCCCATTTACAACCCTTTCTAAAACCCTTATCCAACCCTTATCTTTTAATTTTTATAAATGAAAGGATCTTTTGTGAATTACAGCCGCAAAGTTTTTTTTTAATGAATTACAGCCACCAACTTTTGAAAATGACCACCATTACGGCCAAGTGACCGGTTGACACCGTTGACCAAGTTTTTTACCTTTGACTTTCCATGTTTCTGATTTTTCCTTTTTTTTTCCTTTTTTTTTCTTTTTCCTTTTTTTGAGTTTTCTTTTTTCTTTTTTTAATTTAATTCCTTCATCTCCAATCCCTTTCTCTCTCCTCTTCCTTCTTCTTCATCCTCTTCATCCTCTTCATTTCTACTTTGATGTTTCTGGGTTTTTTGTTCTGGTTTTACTTCCCTTAAATTTTGAGCCCTTAAATGTTAGTCTTCAGTCATATCTCTTATCTCCATTTTCAGAAACCACTAGAGGAAAATAATCTGTTGGCTTGTTCAAATTTTACTTTCCTTAGATTCACCATCTAGGTTGCCAAATATTTTAGGGTTTTTTTTTTTGATAAGTGAGAAAACCCAGAAAAGGCCGTGACTGGTGAGATAAGGAATTGCTCTTACATGATAATTTATCATGTTCCTTTCCGTATCACTACCCCACTATTTTCGCGGTTTCCGAGCAACTTCATGGAATTGCTTAGCCCTTGAAATGTATCCTTTGGATTTCAACGCGTAAAAAAAAGGAAACCAAAATCAAATTTTGTTCTTACCAGAAGAAACAAGTAAATTGAAGAGAAGGCGCTTACGAAGCGAGATTATTGGAGGAATTCGAAGGGTCGGAGAAAAAGCCTGAAACTATTTTATTCAATTAAAATCTGAATTTTAATTTCTTCTTCAATGAACTTAAAATCTATGAACTTACAAGCTATTTTAATTTTTTGACTAATCTATGAACTTAAAATCTGAATTAGTTGGCACTAGTAAAGATGACTATATAATTTCTTCTTCAATACTTTATTTAATTATCTTATTTTATCTTTATCAAAATCTGAATTTGTACTTTGAATGATATTTCTGATTTTGTTCATCTGGGTTATCTAGATTAGAGTACCAAGAATCTTAATCAGACGGAAAACAATTAAGATTTTGGTCTTGTAAATGGTGAAAATCATCCCAGAAAACCCAATTTGTGGAGACCCAATTGAAGATGAAAAAGACCCATTGTGCAGATTTTTTCCAGATTTTTAACCCCACATTTGGCTAATTTTGAAGGTTGGGATATGTTTGGACTTTGGAGAGAAATTGGGTCTTTGAAGATTAATGGTGACTTTGAAGATTAATGGAGGACGAAGAGGATGAAGATGATGGAGAAGAAGGAGGAAGAGAAAAAGATAATTGGGGATGAAGAATTAAATTAAAAAAAAGGAAAAATAAAAAAAAGGAAAAAAAAGGAAAAAGAAAAAAAAAACTCAAAAAAAGAGAGGAAAAATCAGAATAATGGAAAGTCAACGGTAAAAATCATGGTCAACGGTGTTAACCGGTCACTTGGCCGTAATGGTGGTCATTTTCAAAAGTTGGTGGCTATAATTCATAAAAAAAAAAAACTTTGCGGCTGTAATTCACAAAACGAGAAAACTTTGAGGCTACAATTCACAAAAGATCCTAAATGAAATTTTAAATCCAGCCCTTTTTCAACCCTTAAATTTAAGGGCTGGATCAAGGGCCCCAATGAGGATCCAGCCCATTGCACAGGCCTAGTTGAAATGATAGGGTAAGCTCCTTGATGATAAGGTCATACTAGGTGAACGTATAGTTACACCAACACAAATTACTAACTCTTTATGTTTGTAAGCAATCAAGGTCTTGTAAGGGCAGAATTTAACAATAATGAACATAGCATAAAACATAAGGCCGCATTGCATCGCATGAGTAGCATGGTGAAGATTTACAACAAAAAAAAGATCTTTTTGGCATTGTAAAGGTGCACAAAAACTATGTTTTGGGCAGTTTCAAGGAACATCTGATGCTTTTGGCCGATACTTGTTACAATGAGCGCAAAATTCTCGAAATTGCATCATTGGTTTGTTACCACGATTTCTACCGTTACACATTATTGAATAATCAACAACGATGACAAAACCTTAATCCCAAAAGATTATGGTCGATTAGATGACTACATGAACCAATATATCAGTTTCAATGGTCGTCCACATGAATTCTTCTCCATTCATTCCAAAATCTAATCAGATTGCGCATCCCCACTTTAAGTTGAATAAAAGGAAAATGTTTTGAAGATACCTAAGAGATTGATTTCCAGTGACTGAAAAATGAATATACATTAGCGTGCACATCCCATATATATATAGGAGATTCGTTGATGATTCTAAGGACTCAATGCTAAAGAGGATACGGCTCGCGAGGCAATCTCCTAAGCCAGTTTCCAAGTAATGGCGAATTTTTAGCCTCCAAATCCCCACACCCCGGTGAGGCGGTGACTATCTCCCACTCCACTCGATGATCCCTTTTCACCTCTCCATCTCTGAAATTCTAGTAATGAATGCTGGGGACTTAAAAAGAGAAAGAAAGTAAGAGGAATGTTCATAGTGATTCTTATCGAGGCTTGACAATGTTTAGGACTTATAGGCAAAAATTGTTTGATTAACCTCTTTAACGAAATACAGAGAACAAATAAGATGTCAAAAGATTAGAAGATAAACACTATAATACTTATCTATATAAAAGAGAATACCTAAGTCTATTCTAAGTTTCTAACTACAAGGGAAATAAACCACACATTGCAAGTAGGGATGGGTTAGAATGTTTGGCTTTCACAAGATATCATTGTAGGACAATGAGAATAGAACGGATGCAAATATTTTAAGATAGTTAAGTGATAGACCCAAATTATAGAATTTGAAACAAAGACATAAAAAAGGGTCCAAATATCAAGGATATTTGAGATAAAAAATTATATTGATTTGGTCGTGTTAGGAAAACTTAAAAAATGCACAGATCATAAAAGGTACAATGTTGCAATAATGAGGAGCTTAAAAGAGAAAAAAGTAGTCTGAATATAAATTTAATAATAGGAGCGAAGATGACATAAAAAATTGGAATGTTCAGGAGCCTATGACAATAGATAATAGTTGATGAAATTGATTTAGTTCTAGATTAGTAGATAGGGCGGAATAAAGTAAATTCTTTGTTAGCGACAAGTTTCCTGGTTAATTTGTTTGGTGCATGGAGTTGAGCCGGTGAGCCCATATTGTTGGGATTAAACCTTTGGCATTATTTTTGTATTGAGTATTACTAAAAAAGAAATTTCAATTACCTCCACCATCTGAAGCTTTGTAGCATGATCATTTGGAAGACAGCGTATCTCTTCAGATAGTTTTACAGCCTGCTCTAAGCTCTCAGGAGACAAGAAATCAAGACCTAACTGAACTGTGGACTGCAAAGTCAAAGGATAACAAAAACCATCTCACATGTCAATAAACCAAGTTACAAACATCTTGTAACTTCATAACAGCAAAGCATGACCAAATCATTCAACTTCATCACAAAAAATCCATGAAAAAATTAACTCAAAAAAAAAAAAAAAGAAAACATGAAGCTGAAGAATGGAGCTTATATTTCAGCTGATAAAGATTACAAGATCCGTCACATAATAACCAAACTCAAAATCACATACTACTGATTCAAAGTGTACTCTTAATCTGTAGGCACACAACAACAATGCAAACAACAATGCTAGAGCCTTAATCTATAGGCACAACAAAGTAAATAAAAGGTGCCAACAAAAATTAGTTATATGATTTATTGCTCAGCCAAAAATTGACTAGGACTTAAAGCTGAGTTAATAACACAAAGACAGGTATGATTATGTAATGAGCTAATGCAAGCTTTGACATTTGACAAGTTGGAATGTGTTCTCGTAAAGCACAAGGTAGTGATAGTTATCATCAGTGGCGGATCCAAAGTTCGGTGTCCCAGGGGGCACCAACTAATGGACGAAATTTCGGCAGAGTTTCGTTTGTAAAATTAACAACTAAGTTTTTTATTTCTACAAAATGACAAGTGGAAGCACAATAAATTTATCAAAGTTATGATCTTTTTCTTGAAAGAATTTCTCGTAATTAAATAGTGTTTTCGAATAAAAGAATGCTAGTAATTAAGATCTATCTTATCATATGCATAACCTGAATTAATAATAATTTGAACTTATTTATTAAATTCATTATAACTAGAGAAAAAGTTAAATATACTCTAATAATGTGTATGCTATAAATAAATAGTGGGTCGATCTATTATAGTGCACATTCTTTATTGAGGTCCTCTCACCGTGAGACGGCCTCAATTGGATTAGCCTAAACTATTCTAAAAAAAATTGCTTCTTGTACAAGTGTGAATTTCATTTTCATTGATTTTTTTATGTTTTATTACTAATGGGGGCAGTCTCATACAAGACTTGCTAAAATTTAAAATACGATATACCATAAAAGGAAATAGAACAAAATAAATCAACTAACCTAATAAAAAATGGGACAAAATGAATAAATAAGATAAAATTACTAAAATGAGGGAGTACTTATCATCAAAAGACTTTAGTATAATTTTACACTTTTACTCTAACCAATAAAAAAGTCATACTTTGAATTTTTTTTAAAAAGAACGCCTAAGGGTACATGCCCCCGTAGGCCCCAAAGTCCATCCGCCACTAGTTATCATCATCGGGAAAAGAAATCATTGTAGACAACATTGGCTCAAAAGAAGAAAATACTACTGATATCAAAGATCAAACATAAACAATGAGGAAATCAGGAAAAAACAGTATGATAACAGCAGCAATGTGTTAGCTCTGAATTAAAACAAGGATGAGTTTCTGTGATTCGCATGGTCACAAAAAGTCAACTGTATTAGTGCAAAATGTCTGAGGAGCTCACCTGAAGATACCTGACTTGGAATGGACAACCAGCTGGGACAAACACTGCTTGGCCCAAGTACTGTTCAAATGACCACGGTTCAACCCCTAAGCAAAGAAAAAATTACAAGCCATTTTATCATATTTGATAAGATCTGAATATGTATGATGGCCAATAAGCAAATGAACACACAGCAGGAAAATAAGCAAATGAACAGAGGGTCAAGAAAAGCAAAACAACTACGAAATACAAACTAGAGAAAAATTTGAATACCAGTTTGAGTTGCAGCAGGGAGGTTAAGGAATACATGAGATAATGATAAAAATTTCCCACTGAAAACAACGATAGATGATATAAAACACATAACAAAAATAGGCAGTTGATTATAAATAGGAACCCTAATAGTTCAACAAAACGTTGAGAAAAAGGCAAGCAAATTTGCAGTATTTTCTAGAATATAAATTTAATTATGAAGAAAAAGAGAAGAAACCACAAATACACCAAAATCAAGCAGGAAAAAAACAAGATTCTATCGCATGGTACATCTGGGAGGGGCAAGTTAGGGACAACTGCATGAGCATCATTCTAAATAGAGCTCAACAAAACAATATGACCACATGGGCGCATTGAGATACGACGCCATTGACAACTGGTCAATTGTTCCAAATTGCACATTAGGAGGTACAAGGGTAAAAACACCGAATAAAAAGTAAAAAATTCACCTACAATTACAGGATTCAAAATGAGTAAGCAGTCTTACCAAATTCCTCCTTCAGTTTTCTTTTATGGTGACTATTCAGATACACTAGTTCACATAAGAGGGGGTTTGTAACCTGAGATTCCAGAAATTCGAAACAGCAACAAGTTTAGAGAGGAAGAATATTTTATTTGTAGAGTAGATTGTCAAAAGAGAGTTGTTTGCCATATAATTATTTACCATACTAGACTTTCCAAAATCCTTCCGATGGTCTCTAAGATAGTCAGTTAATTTTGGAATATCCTCACGTCGAAAGACATTCCAACTAGCCCCCGGAAGTTTGTCAGTAGGAAGCACTCCTCTTTCAACATGCTCATGTTCAAGGTCAATCGACAGGCGTTCAATATCTTTTATTTGGTCATCTAAATTTATGTCTATTTTATCCCTATTCACATCTCTTCTATCATCTTCATCAACGGAAGGACCAACCATTACTTTTTCGTTCAAGTCCCTGCATGGATATCCAGAACCAACTTGCACCATAGTTTCCTCACAAGCTTTATATGTCTTATCAATGCTTTCCTGCTGCCAACCTTTAACTTTCACTTCACAAGAATGCACCAAGACGTATACCTACAAGGAATATTTCCACGAACAAATAAAAATTTAGAAATAAAAAATAAAAACCCAACACATAAAGGTTGAACAATGAACCAAAAGAAAGAAATTAAAGGCCCAATTTTTGGGCCAAAGTTTCAACAATATTCTTGAATTGGGAAAGTTCTTTTTCGACTCTTTAATTTCCATCAGCTTGAAAAAATATAGAACCATCGAGTCAAACTCATTTTGCAACTGAATAATGCCAGAAAAATAGAAAACCATTACAAGGTATTTGGTTATTGGCACTTCTACTAAATAGTGCTAATGAGATCCTATTAAAACAATTCAATTTCACTTTCCAACTCGACCCATCCCTGCCTTCTCAGTTTGTAAATAGCACACTGGCATCCTAAGATATACCCAAGCAATTATAAATTCAAATATAAGTTGTCTGTATCACAGCAGACACTGGTTATGAAAAATCAGGTTATTAAACATTTGAAACATAATGATGGAATAACCAATCCTATCTTAACTGTACATAAAGGATCTATTGCCATGATACCAAATTAAACAAGCAGAAATATCCGCATGTAAATGCCTTGATGTCAAAGAAATATTAGGGTACACTAACTAAAAGAGTACGATTCATTAATTTTTCCATGATTCCTATTTTGGAGTTCTTCATAAAAAAGAACAGAAAATGCAAACCAAAAACTCCAGGGTTTCATGATTCATTATCATAGCTTAACATCAACAAGAATGCACCACTGAACACAGAGAGGCAAGCACAGTTCAGAAAGCTCACCATATCACGCATGTTCAAATGGAGATTGGTCACAGGGTCACCTCTGCCTAACTCTTCAGATAGTCCATATGAAATGAATATCTTTGGTCCGACATCATTTTGCAGGGAATAATGAGGCAGTTTTGCAGCAACATTCAGAAGCCCCCACTTTGAATGAATAAATTCAAGAAATGGGATTTTACTAATGAATTCAGGCCTTTGGTACAAGAAGAATTCTTCAGACGCACTTGGTGATGGCCAATCCTTCAACTTCAACATTTGTGGAGAACCATTTTCACGAAGACGCCCCTCAAAGTATCCTTTCATGAATTGCCCAAGTTCGATATCAACCTATCATCAAAGCAAGTAAAGTCAAAGTTCAACCAACGAAAACTTTTTTGGGGAATCTTTTTTAATTAACAAAAGGAAGAACTCCAATTACACAAGACTGAAAACGGACATTTTAGAATCACCAATTATGTTGCCCATTAAAAGAATCAAACAAGTAAACAACCAGCCTATTGCGAAGTGCTCAAAAAATGACCCTCATACAGCAACAGTATTGCAAAAGTTCTTGAGCTTACCACAACCGATAAAACGAGACAAGCACCAAACTATATGCATTAACTATAAAAGTCGTTTCACAATCATTACCACGACTGTGCGCACATCTATGATGTTGCACTATGGCTGCAATACCCACACAATAGACATAAACAGGACCCCCGAACATAGCATCCGTTACATGATTTTGTCGAGGTTAAAATATATACATGAACGAAAACAAAAAACATACATATCTGCTTCACCTCCTTAGCTGAAGAGCTTATGCAGTGTATTACAAAGAAAGGAAAAGTTGTTCCACAATCCACACTCACAGCTTCATACGTTATCCACATCAACGGCCAACCACAGCATTTGATGACATCAAGGGTAAGATTTTTCAGACTTGGTTCATCAGTTTATCCTTCCTGCCACCTAGTGTTTCTTCAAGCGTGTAAAGGATGGTTAAGAAGCGGATTCTTAGGTTTGGGGAAGATAATCTAAACACTATTGCACCATACTTACTGTTACAACTTAAAACTAAACCCAAGCCTCTTTTGCACAGGGGCGGAGCAAAGATTTTTAGAGGCCCTATTTATTTTTGTGACGCCTTTTAAAATAGGGCCCTTCACTATATCCAAAATAAAAAAATTTCCACTTCAAGAAAATTAATTCAAGACAAAATGTATTGTATTATACTCTAAGATTCTTCAAATATAAAAAATGTTTACAAAAAAATCACTTTAGAAGTGTTGAACGGAGCTTGAATAGCACCAGCCGCCTCTAATATTTAAGGCCCCTTATTTTTGGGGGCCCTAGGCGGTCCACTACCCATAATAGGCTCAGAACCTGCACCGCTTTGGCATATACCAAAGAAGTCTCAGAGCTTGTTTGGAAATAAGGACCTGAGAGTAGAGAAAATTGTATTGAAGTCTGAGAGATATATCTTAAGTAGAATAATTTGGTGGGAAGGGAGGAGAAGAAAAAGAGGAAGGGGTTCATCATCTATTGTTTAGAGGGAACAGATCAGAAGGAATTTGTTTAACTTCAATTGCAAAGTTTGGAAAGAAACTCAGAAATAAAAACAATTCGGTGTGTTACACCTGAACTGTCAAGAAAAAATAATTTTGTGCACTCTTGTAGGAGTTTTATACCCTTTCCACAAGATGGTTCCATCACACTATCGTGGTTCATAGAAAACAAATGAGGCCATTCATTAAATAATAACCGCTTTATAATGGATCCATTTACAAAACCAATGATTTTACATCATGGAGTGATAACCATTTTTAAGTTGTTATTCTAACCATAGTGCAAAAACAAGGCCACATCTTACCGTATAGGCCGTATCGTAAAGGTTTTCAAATTTACAGAACCGATATTTCTCGCATCGTAAAGGTGTTAAAAAATACGCATTTCAGGATATTCCAAGCGATATTTCATGGTTTAGGCCGATATTTGACAATACAGCAATTGCATCGTTTCCATTACCTCATCGTTGTATCCGTTACCACAACCGTGACCGTTATTATCCTTATTCTTAATACACTTTACTACATGTCATGCTCCAAGAGTAGTAACTAAAATTAAAGCAAGTGCTCAGTCACCACACTAGAAGTAAATCATCATTATTCAAATTCCGTAGAGTGAAAATTGCCCCCCCCCACCACTTTAACTCTACTTTCCCTCAAAATTATTTGATCCAAGCGTATAACATGCATCAAGTGTATTGCATGGCATCAAATTTGATTGTAACATATTACTGAAGTCATCTCTAAACAATAACCATTTCTCTCAATTCGCTACTTGATTAAGAATTTGTATATTCGGTCCAGACAATTTACTATGTACCATGATTTGTAGTATTCGCCTTAAGCAAGTAAACTCTAAGATCTAGGATTCACAAATATCGATTAAAATTGGATTTATTTTTTCCATTAGAATATTGAATCCCATGCTTTGGTTGCAAATGACATAAATACTTCTACCTTTTTTATTTACTATAGCATTTTATTGAAATAAGTAAATGATCAGATGTACTCCAACATAAGATTTCGATTGCCTTAGGAAGATGAACTCATAAGTCATAACAATAGAGTGTTCATTTTTATTCCATTTGATGTTTTAATTAACAAGGTTAGACCTAACTCCCATGAAGTTTAGATTAACCCAATTTACCTCTCCTATCCTAAAGTAATTCACATTTTCTTTCAACGGTCTCCAAGATATACTTTAATCACGAGTAGCATCGATTGATATTTTGAAGATCATATGGACAAGAGATGTCATATGATGAAAACTGATAAGCTTTGACTTTAAAAGTCAAAATCTGACAGATTTCAGAACAAGAATGAATTAGAATTTTACTTAAGACTCCAATATTACAAATTAGAATTAGGATTTGTATTAGCCTATTATCTACTAAGGTCTGACTCAAGTTATTAGATAATGACCCTCTTCATCCTCATAACAACGCTTCTTTGACTGCAATACTGATTTTGTGCTTGTAGATCAAATCCCAAATTTTCGACTTGAAATGACACTACCGTACTGATGCCACAATATGTTCTGAAACTAAGAGCAATAATTTAAACTGGCTCGTATTGTAAGCGAGTGTCAACTGTCAAAACAGGAAAAAAAAAATGATTGTCATAGTGCTACTCAAACTGCAACTTTCAGTTGACTTGTCAAGCTGAAACATGGTGCACTGTTTACACAACTTACTGACAAGTATTAGCAAATAAAATCAGTGGCAAATGGCTAATCAAACATTTTTACATAAGGCTAATAAAAATTAGTAAACCTTACCTCAGACCAGTCCAGACAATCTACTGCTTTCACCATTCTAACAGCATCATTATTCCTCTCGTCATTAGATATACAAGTTTCTCTCCAAATAACCATGGGATCCCAGCTTATGCTTGATGACCCATCACAGATCTGCTTGACAAGGACAGGTTCACCCTTCGCCCAGTGTTTTCTGAAGTAAACAAGTCCATCATGTTTAATGTCTTGAGCTGAAGGACAGTACAAGAAATTATCATCACTGTTCTTACGTAATGCACATTCTTGAAACCTAGAGATACACGGTCTGGTCTCTAAAGAAACACTGATGTCTTTAACCTTGCAACCACCAACCATTTCCTCCAGATTTTTTACCAATTTAGCAACCCAATTCATCTTGAAAATTCGCCGAAGAATTAAAAAAGAAGAACCACAACCCCCATGTTCCTTTGGAAGACAAGGTACACTGCCGTCTCTATTGGCTCTCCAGCCAGGAAACTTAACACTTACCAAAACCCTATGATTTGGAAAAGCTCGTTGCTCTTTAAAAATCTCAGCAAACTGATTTTTCTCAGTGCTATCATTATCATTCGCATCATCTTTTACTTCATCCAGAGATGCACTACGTAGATCTTGACAGCAACTGAGGCAAAGATCATATGAGCAATTTGAGCAGTGTCGGTGATAATCAACAATTGGAACTCTGCAGCAATCACTGACAGAAAACACTTTCAGCAACTCATATCATAAATATAACAAAAATGGAGAAAAATTACAAGCAATTTCAGAAAGATTATTGTATTCTAAAAACAAAGTTTAAGAGATATCATAAGCACCAACACATCTGCTCATCTGCATTCAATTTTGTCTTCTCAAGGTCTATGTCCATTCCTGAAGAAAACATGCGTGGTTAAGAAAGATCAATGATGCTTGACCAAGCAGAATACACAAAAAACAAAAAGAATTGAAAAATTAAGCTTCTTAGTTCTTACCATGAAGTTTCTTTTCTAATTCAACTTCAGCACATTGTTGCTGGTGAATCAGCTTAACCACGGGAAGAACAGAAGACAGCAAACAATAGAGGTATTGCAACTTGTCTAGAGTAGATATCTCCCTTATTTTAGCCTAGAACAAAAAAGTGATAGTATATTACCGATTAAATACATGATATATTATGCAACTAATTCTTACTATGCTACCCAGACTATTATAACAATATGTGAGGTGAATACATGTCCAAGTGTCCGATATGGCTATCAGACGAAAATACTCCAATATTTTGAATCAGAAGAAATGCCCAAATGTCCTACCCATGTCTGAGTGCCAAGGGATGGACATAGGTACTTGAGCTGAAGTGAGGAGTCCAAACAACTGAAAGTTCTTACACATAAAAATGTGGCACTGGGAAACCTCTTAGGTGTAAAATAACGGACATCATACCTTTATCAAATTATCCACCTTGGAGCAAACCTTACAATTACACATGCCACGACAAGCAGGGCAGACTCTTCGGATCTCTTCCAAAGGGATGTTTGTATACCTAACAAAAATGTCACTAGTCATGATCTAGCATACTTATGGACTACAAACATGATTGAAGAGAAAAAATATATAACCTTGATCTCACCGTGTATTGATGCAACTACCACAATACCCTCTTCTATCACATTTAAGGCACCAAACAACTGAGCCTTTGTTACTCCTTCGACACTGATGGCAGATAGGTCCACCGGTGTCATTAGAAGAATTTGTGCTAGTGTCAGAATGAACCTAAAAGGCAAGATGAAACTTATTATTTAAGTCAAAAAGGACCAGAATTATAGGTAATGCATAATAAAGATAACCCAAAACTTTAAAAATGCAATGATATTTTCACAAAGGTGTATTTAACTCACATTTAAAACAAGGGTTATGGTATAAATAGTCCATAGGTCTAAGTATAAGCTATCAACACATTGACCAAAATGGTATTTAGTTTGGAGTTAAGACAAAATCACACATCAATCAATATTATTAAATTTTTGTACTTTTCCTTTTAACATCTAAAAAATAGACTATGAGGGTATAGAATATAGATATCATCTTCCTTAAAAAAATTTAAGAATAAATATAAAATCATTTTCATTTGTCAGATTGGGGAAGGTGCCCCCAATTGCTTGCTAAAATTGAAAATTTACAAGTAATCTTGCTTATACATTGACAATGTAAGTGACATGCCAATGACCATAGTGATGGCCTCATGACCTTTTTTCTTAGCATATGTTCATTACAAATTCACAATGTGATCACCACTTACCATGAAACTAGGCATAAGACTCACTTTACCAAATGCATATAAGTTGATAACCAATTTCAACAACTATCATCGCAAGTGGATGGTGTTGGTGAGGATTTAAATAAATTCAAATATGCTACATTACTCACTATTACTTTCTACATATACGTTATCACGAGAAAACAACATGGAGATGAAGAAGGAAAATTTGGCAAGATGTTTTGGATCACAACTTGAGGGCGAAGACTTTCTAAAAAGTTATGTTAACTTAAAACAAGCCAACCACAATTGTGAATGTTATCCATTGTGAATGTTATCCTATATCTAAGACAGAGGAACAATGGCATTTTTCAGCATTCAATTGAAAATGGTAACAAAAGAAGTTGATTGCTACTGATAAACATAAATATTTCTCCTGCTGATCTTTTACAATCAATATAAATAAAATAAGAGTGTAAATAATAAAACCCTTTCACCTCACTAGTGGTCATGGCACCAATCTCAGTGCTCTTCTGTGACATATTCCTTGAGGACTCTACGGCATAAGAGGGTGATACCTGGCAAGACCTTCTACTTTCAACAAAAAGGTCCAAATCTGTCTGCATATCGTCCTCCTGGTTCAATGCATTCAGCGTTGATAAACTCTTCATTGATGGAGATTCAGGAGAGCGAAGAACTTGATTCTTGACCACCCAATCCTTAGGCTTCTTAGACAAACTTGGCAGAGGAAGAGTCTCAGCTTCTGTATCCACAAGAGGCATATCCTTGTCCTCACTCTTACTCTCTAAATAAATTGGGCTTTCACCCATAGACTTCCTCTTTGTTTTCTTTAGACTAGCTCGTAAAGCAGAGTTAGCTGCCCTCTTTTTAGCCTGAATGTAGTGCTTCTCGCAAACGGTTTTATCAGGCATAGACAAGGCTGTACATCTCCATTGTTTACCATCTGACCTCTTACAACGCAAATCATCAGGAATACCCACATGGTCATCCCCATTGCCGACGACAGAACGTAAAACATCCATTCTCAAAACTACCTATCTACAAATACCTAATATATTTACACCATAAACATAACACACGATAGGGAAAACTGTAAGCATACATCATAATCATAATCTTCATATCAAAGCTTCCCATAACTACTAATAAACAAACATTTGTTTGAACATGGTTGATCAACAACAAATGACTTGAGATACAAATTTCCCCACTTACTTTTGTCTAGAAAGAAAAAATGGTGCGAACAAGAAAAAAAGGAGGGAAGAGGAGAAAGCAAGGTGTTTTTATCAAACAATAGAATAAAGCAATTTTAGCCCATGTATGTAAGTGTAGTTATCTAAGCAAGACCATGGGAGTAAACCATAATATATGAAAAATTACAACCAATCAAATATAGCCAACAAATACATTAATTAATATCAAAAATTAACAAAATATTAGAAAACTTATGGCCAAATTTCTATATTATGAGCAATTCACAAACGCAATAAGTCTTTCATTTGAAAGCAAACCTTTGGCAAGAAAACTAGCTATGCTATTATTCAACAACTGATCTCCTATGACCTATACTATTGCGTACTTGATGTCATTGTCATCACGACACTCCTAACTCCTTACTGCTTGTGCCAACTTTCAAGTGTTATTACACCCCCATTTTCTAAGGAAATTTATTTATTCATTTATTGAAAATTAAAAACGAATCAAAATTATTTTATTAAAGTAAGGAGTTAGGTGACCGCATTACGACTGTATAGTAAAGGTTTGAGGATAACACGGCCACAGTAGGAGCCATGATAAATACAACACCATTCGAATTAATCACAAAAGTGGTTCTATGAAGATTAGCATGACAATAAGCACATCTTATATTTTGCACTATGATTCAGAGTTCATCTCCAACTTATCGTGTATAATGTTGTACTATGATTACGTACTAAGAAATAAATATCCAAAAATTTAAAATAGGTAAATATATATTGTTTTCCGGACTTTACACAAATTTTCAAATATTTTATTTTAAGTCACCTCCCAGGTGAAAGGTTTTTTCAAAGCTCTTCGTAGGATGGATGAACTAGAATCAATGCTTCATATTAATAATTGTCGTAACTTTTCATAGTGCTATTTTTCTTGAATATTACAACACTCTGATAAAAAAAAATTACTCATATTATAATTTCCTTTAAAATGTGTGGTATAGTATTATTAACTATTAACACTACAAATTTAAGGGCAAGATTTCAAATAAAATAATTTCAAAAATACCATTGTATCATCAATCATGCATAACATGTCCTTGAATTAAACGGTACCTTGGTAGGAGTATTAACTCACTTAATATATATACATGTTTGAAGCATTTCAAACATGTATTTAATCATACTATCTTAGAATCTCATAAATTATAAGATCATATTGAAATTTCATCAAACATATGGTTTGCAAGAAAAAATGGATAAACAGCTATGAGTTTGCTTCCAATATTTATAATATGATTGAATTGCATTAACTTGTCGACTTAATTAGTCAGTCAGTCGGTATCAAAGGGAAAGTAAGCAAACTCATTCAATATCTTTTAAACCCTAATTCAAAATGAAAATATCAAAAAAAAAAAAATTAATCAAACCTTGACCAAAAATGCAAATAAAACAACCACCAAAATAACAAGTATGCATAACAATTCGGAGAATTGAGATCAAACAATATCGATAAAATAATTACCTGAGAAAAGGTGAGAGGAAACTGAGAAAAAAAGGGAATTCCGGTAAGATAAGTTCCGGTAGCCGTTGTGCCGCTGCTTGCGCCGGCTTGCCAAGAGAAATCAGAACGAGAGCGATTAGACTTTAATTTAATGAGACATGACCCAGACTCAACAGTACTCCATATTTCACGTCAAGAAAAGTAAATGGAACTATATAGCTACTCTTAGTGAGTTTTTAACTCTAGTTCACCTAATCATACACTATATTAATTTTGTTGTACAGTAAAGAAAATTAGATTGAATAAGAGAGTGCTATGTGTAATTTTTTATTGGTCAGCATTATCAGAATATTTATAGCAAGGAGATTAATTGCATGATTTTCAATTCAGTTAATTTTTATCATTTAAGGAAATAAAATGTTGCATTCATATTAATGGCAAGAATAATTGCACGAATTTCAATTCAGTCAAGTTTATTGTTTACAAAAATAAAAATTTAGATTTATATTAATGGCATAAATATTAATGGCAGGAATATTAATTGCAGGATTTTCAATTCAGTCAATTTTATTCTTTTACAAAAATAAAACGTTAGATTCATAATAATGGCAGGAGTAATAATTGCAGGAATTTCAATTCAGATAATTTTATTCTTTTACGAAAATAAAAAATTATATGATTTATATTAATGGCAGGAATATTAATTGAAGAAATTTCAATTCAGTCAATTTTATTCTTTTACAAAAATAGAAATTGTCTTTCAATACAATGGCATTAACTACAATATACAATATCATTTGACCAACTTAATTAATTATTTGCTCGTATCATTTCTCTTTTCTCAAACTTCAGTGTTAGATTATAATATATGTATGCAAATACTTTATTACGTACCTTCATTTAATATTTTCGTTCGTCTAAAATTTCATTAAGATATAAACGTATTTAAAAATCCGTGCATTGCACGGGTTTCTATCCTAGTACTCTATTATTTGTGATTAAATGTGCTCAAGTAATTTTGCAGTGAGACTATCTCATACAATAATTTGTGATTATGTAATATTTTATGTAGTAACTGACTATCTCACGGTGAAACAAATTCATACGAGCAAGCAACTCAAATTATTTATAATTTATTTTATATTTCAAAAAAAATTGATTGACTTAAGCTTTTGGAAACACTGAAGTTATTAATACAAAAATGTAAGTGTCATCATGTTTAAAGAAAAAAATAATAAACTATGAAGGTATTAATTAACACTTTTATGTGAGTAACGATCTTTTTGAGAGACTATCTCGAATTGGGCCAGGTCATTATATACAAAAATGCAGTAACTGTTGAATTTACACATGGGTAGAAAACAAAGCTAAGAAGAGGAACAGAAGATATCGATATGAAAAGTAATGTGTAAATTCATTCATTCATTGAATTAATTGAAATGTTACAAGAGGATACAATGCCTTTATATAGGGAGAGGAGACTAAACTAAACCATCAGTTATGTTTAACTAAACAATTAACTGTGGTAGCAAGAAACGGAAATAATAAACGAATATTATCTAACACAGCCTAACAAACACCTAACAAACTTATATACTATGTTGACTTGGATAACAGGCCTTGATGAGCAGCTTCTGTGTTGATGCAGGAAGCCTGATGTGAAGGCAAATATACCATGTTACTCAACACCCCCCTCAAATTGGAATGGGTTTAGACATTCCAAGTTTGCATAGAAGCTCTTGAAGTTTGGCAGATGGAAGGACCTTAGTAAGAACATCTGTTAGCTGGTGCTTGGTAGGCAGGTAGGACAGCTGTAGGAGACCCTCTAGAACCTTTTCTCTTGATCGATCTCAATATGCTTGGTCCTGTCATGATACACAGGATTTTTTGCTATGTGTGTATTTCTGACATGTTGTCACAATTTAAAGTCACGGGTTTAAGATTATTCACCCCTAGTTCTTCCAAAAGTCTGACAATCCATACTACTTCTGCAGAGGTAGCAGCCATTGCTCTGAACTCAGCTTCAGAGCTGGATCTTGAGACTGTACCCTGCTTCTTTGACCTCCAGGAGATGGGAGACTGCCCTAACAAGAAGATATACCCAGTGACTGATCTCCTTGAGTCAACGCAAGCAGCCCAATCACTGTCTATGAAGGCTTGAAGGGTGAGCTTGTTTGCACCATCCATAATGATCCCTTGACCACAAGTACTATGTACATAATTCAAAGTATGTCTTAAGGCTTTTAAATGTGAGTCTCTAGGTTGTTGCATAAATTGACTCAAAGCCTGTACTGCATAGGAAAGGTCTGGTCTGATATGTGTCAGAAAATACTTTGCCTATTAGGCTTCTGTAGGTAGAGGGGTTGTCTAGCATATTGCCCTCATGGGCTGTTAACTTGAGATTTACTGGAAGGGAAGTTACTACATGTCTAAATGTGTTGAACCCAGAATCAGCAAGTAATTCTTTTGTGAACTTGTTCTGATGCAGGATCATACCAATAGGGGTATAAACAACCTCAATCCCTAGGAAATAGTGTAGTTTCCCCAAATCCTTGAGCTGATAGGCAAACAAGAAATCAGCAAACCCTCCAACACCCATGCTAATTCTTCTCAATTGACAAGCATGTTTTGCTTAACCACACCAAAAAATGATGAGTGGATTGTGGATAGTGGGGCTTCAGATCACATGTGCCATGATTTATACAAGTTTCTTTCTTATGAAATCCTTAAAAACAAAAGACATTCTTATGAGTCACCATTCTTGAAGTTTCTTGAAAAAAATGGTGGTTTAGAGGGACAAGAGGGCAGAGGAGTGCAAGAACAACAAGAAAATAGGAAACAACACTACTAAATCAGAATACTGATTAGTGCTCTGATACTATGTTGAATTTACACATGGGTAGAAAACAAAGCTAAGAAGAGGAACAGAAGATATGAAAAGTAATATGTAAATTCATTCATTCATTGAATTGATTGAAATGTTACAAGAGGATACAAGGCCCTTATATAGGGAGAGGAGACTAAACCAAACCATCAGTTATGTTTAACTAAACAATTAACTGTGGTAGCAAGAAACAGAAATAATAAACTTATATTATCTAACACAGCCTAACAAACACCTAACAAACTTATATACTATGCTGACTTGGATAACAGGCCTTGAGAAGCAGCTTCTGTGTTGATGCAGGAAGCCTGATGTGAAGGCAAATATACCATGATACTCAACAGTAACTAAAGTATCGGAAGTAAAGTAGCCAACAGGTAAGGAAGCTAAATCAATTATGAATTTAAGTGATTACCTAATATAGGTAATCACTTAAACTATGTAAGTCATCATATACACAAAGATCAGTTTCAGCTTCATCACAATGAACAGAAGGTCTCCTGAGAGACCGTCTTAGACCGTCTATGGCAAAGACGGCTCTCCCAACAGCCCAGCCCAATGATTTTAAATTTAAAAATAAGGCTGATGATTAATCAGTTACTTATTTTACAAAATTGGTTGGCCCATATTTACCCGTCTATGCTATAGACGGTCTATAGCAAGAATTTGTGCACAATGAATATTTACCTAATCCATTAAAATTTTAACCCGCCTCATCCCAATACGATCCAATTTAAAATTCTAGTTCGAATGAATTTGTGGATTTATATTTTTGTGTCTCTACTATTTTTCTTTTTATATTCTTTATTCTAAATATCCAACTAATTTAACCCCTATATTCAAATTATGAGTCCCTATGACAAAAGCAAATTAGACTATTTCACGTTAAATGAGAAAAAAACTAAAAAAAATCACATCAACAAATAAAAAAGTAAAAGAAAAAGTAGCACTTGTTGACGTAGGACCCACAAATTAAGAGCGTTATTTATACAACTAGTCTCTTGAGAGATCGTCTTTTTGAGAAACGTATCTCTAACTCAGTCTATTAAAGATTAATGTCTACTTACCGCATTCTTAATGTCTACTTACATTATCCTTAATGCCTACTTACCATATCCTTAATGCCTACTTTCAATATATTAAATGTTTATTTTTTCTGAGAGACCGTCTTTCTGAGAGACGTCTCTCGGGCCCAATCCATTAAAGCTTATTGCCTATATTTACTCTACATTTTTCCTAATGGGCCAACCCAATTAGAAATGGTCTCTTAAAGTTACCGTATCTCACAAGAATTTGTGATAAAAGATCATCCATTTAAAAAAGAATCTCTTGCAAAAATTTGTACTCTTTATAAGTGGAACCAAAGCGTCAAATAAGATGAAACACCGTACAATCTTCACTACATTCATAGTCATAAATAAACAAACACTAAACTATTAGTGATAAAACTTAAAACCCACCATTCTTATCATACCAAAAAAGCAATGACAAAGCCATTTCAATAAATTCAAAAAAAAAAATTTAGAATCATTTAATTCAAAAAAAAATTAGAATCATTTAAATTGATCATCTTGTAAAATGATGTCAAGAAAAAAGAGTGGTAAGGTTGGTGATGAGACAATGTTGAATGCTGATAATAGGCAGCAATTGCAACCAAGTTGGAATAACAGATTACTGGTAATATACACAATTGTTCATATCCCTTTTTCTATTCTTTCTCGTTTCTCTAAGCGTCGTACGAATATGGCTGATACAACTTGGGTTACCGGAGATATTATGAGATCTTCTGAAATTGATCGATTTATGGTAAGTGATAGTATGCGCTATGCAATCTTGATGTAGAGACGTAACCAGGGCCGGCCCTAAAGGTCGGTAAGAGGGGCCGTCGCCTAGGCTTCATGTCAAAAAAAGCAAAATTAATAGTTGTAAAAATTATTAATTACAAAGGAAAAGAGTCCCAATGCACCATTTCGCCCAGGGCCCCAATATAGCTAGGGCCGGCCTTGTAGGTAACTTTATGGGTATGGGTTGTTGTCTATGTTTCTTCCCCAGATCATAATCATATTTTGCTATGAACGGAATACATTGGGTAGATATGATGAATGATGATGATAAAACTCGGGGTAATCTAGAAAATTCCTATATATATTTACGGGCAAAGTGGTGAGAATTGAATCCTTTTTGTCAAAGGGCGAAGCAGATACTTAACCATTAGACTATCCCAAGATTATTATCTAACTAGGCATGTAAGTAAGAGTTGCAAATTCAATATATACCATATATAGTATGTTATAATATGGAAAATAAGAAAATTTTATGATGTTTGTTATGTTTTTATTGCATAATTGTAGCAAATTTTGCATTCTATATATACTCCATATGATATGATGGTTGATTAATATAAGTATGGTTTAGTTGTCTAAGTAGTAGAATTGGAACTCTTTATAGTTTGAATCTCATCTTAGCTACACATTTTATTTTTCTCAAATTTATAAAATTTTTATACCTCCTCTATTCCACCGAATTTGCTATAATATTTGTTAAAAAGCTTTCATATGAAAACTATAATGTTGCAAATTCAATAACATAAAAAGAGTATTCAAAAACAAAAATTTTAAATTTTATCGTGAAAAAAACGTCATTGGTTGCGGGTTTTAAGTCATTAAAGGCTGCGGTTTTGGACCCAAGCACTTGTGGTGGTAGCTTATAGCTTTAAAGAAAGGTTGCGGTTTAAAAACTCAGCAAGGATAAAAATTATAGGCTGCGGACATAGGGCAAAACCGCAGCCTATAAGTATTTTTTTTTGCAATTTTGGGCACCTTATAGGCTGCAGTTTGCCCTATGTCCGCAGCCTATACGTTTTTTTTTCATTTTTTTTGTTTTAATAATAATTGTATATATTATCACCATTATAAAATAATAAAATAATTAACAATAATGCAGCAGCTATAATCACCATTAATTATCACCCAAATAATATATATATATACATAAATAATTTAATTATCGAAAATAATTATCGAAAATAAAATATATAATATATATACATAAGTCCTAATTAATTAGCGAAAATAATTACTATGAAACATAACTAGCTACCAACATAAATTAGCAAGATACACGACAACTTTGTCTTTCACTTCGCGCATTTCCGTGTCCGTCAATTTTCATGTTTCCCATGGATTGTCGTATAAAATCTACATAAAATTATATGAAATAATTAAAAAGTTAATACATATATAATTAGATTTTCTAATAAATTAATATATAATATTAAAATTTAAAAACATAATAAATACTTACGAGATCAATATTTTCCACCCCGACGTTATTCACGGCTTGTATGATAGCATCCATAAACTTAATAACGTAGTAGCCGCAGTCAATGCTATTATTTTGGTGAAAACACTATGAAAAAATATATTATATATGTCAGTGCCAAAAGCGATTCAAAACCGTTAAAATCGCAACTTAACACGTAATTTCAAGCATATGACAATTATTTTCAATTCTACCACTTCAACACAATAATATATACCAAATAGTGTTGTGTGCCAAGTTTCGTGCAAAACAAACCAAGTTTTAAGCTACGTATATTTAAAAACCGCAGCCAATTAGTAGCAGCTAGTAGTTTTTTTTCCACTAGTGCTTGTTCACGTTTGTTTTATACTTTTGTTAGTATGTGGATCACAACAACAATACTAATCTTTTCTAATATATCGATTATTTGGTCTTTCTTAGTCTAAAATTTCGACTTTGCCTCTGTGTAGGTAAAATATGTTCATTTATGAAAAATAATAAAGGTCAATTGTAGCATGCGTTCTTTTATCGTGGTTTAATGACTACCAGAAAATCATAGAGTCCATTAGCTAGCTAGTCAGACCGGCAAAAGTTAAAATAAAAGTATATTTCCTTCAATTCAAAACAATTTTCCTATTTGATTATCAATTACTTTTGATTTGTATAATTTACTCTTAATTTAAATGTTAAAATATAATCAAATGTGATCTTATTTATTTCGTTTTAATGTAAATTTTATTAATATTAATTTTTTAATCATACATAATTGGAGATCATATTTAAGTTGAAGTCGTAAATTAGATTAAGCCTACAAATCAAATAAGACAAAAAGTATTAGCAAAATTGAAGAACTCATCACCTAAGATTGGAGACGAAGAATTGGTTCATTGGTTGTTGTCCTGGTGAAGACGACATTTAAACTATGACAAGATTCTATGAACTGGAGCATCCACTATGGTTGTTCTTTTAGGTAGACACTAAAAAGTGCTTTAAGCCAAAGCTAAGATTCCTTAAATTTTATAATTAAGGCAAAATTGATTTTAAAGGTTCGAATTTTGCCTCATTTGCTTCTAAAGGTTCGAACTTTCGTTTATCCTAGAAAGGTTCGAACTTTGGGGGTCATCTTCATTTAAAGGTTTTTATGGTTTTTTTGGGTTGATTTTGGATTGATTATGGGTTTTTATGGGTTTTTCTGGGTTGATTCTTGGTTGATTATGGGTTTTTTACCCATAAAAACCCATAATCAATCCAAAATCAACCCAAAAAAACCCATAAAAACCTTTAAATGAAGATGACCCCCAAAGTTCGAACCTTTCTAGGATAAACGAAAGTTCGAACCTTTAGAAGCAAATGAGGCAAAGTTCAAACCTTTAAAATCAATTTTTCCTATAATTAAAGAAAATAAAATAATAGATTTTGTCCTAATTAAATAATTCAACCTATTTTTCTTCCGGCGTGAATAATCTAAATTATTGAGCATTTCTAAATAAAACAACTTTTATTTATTTTTTCTAACAGCACATCTTGTCACCTTTTAACCGGCTATTATAGTTACCCAACACCAAAGAGTAGGATTAGACCAACGAAGAAGCATAAGCAGGAAGAAGTGAGTATAACAGCAAGTAGAGGTGTTCAACAGGGCGGGGCGAGTCAAAATTTAAATGGGCCGGGGCGGGGCGGGTCAAGCCCGTTTAAATGCGGCCCACTTTGACCCTTTTTTAAAAAGTTAATAAAAATAATTTTTTATTATATTTTATGACCCGTTGGCAAAATGTTAAACGGGGCGGGGCGGATCCACTTATGTTTATAATCATATCATTTAAAAAAAAAAGTGGCAAAATTTTTTTCGCAATTAATTCTTATAGTTATCCGACCCGGCCCGGCCTTTTACACCAAGGCCCGCTAATGACCCGCCCCGTTATTGACCCGACCCGCTAATGACCCATTAAAATGTGTTCGACTCTTGACCCATTGGGTCGACCCGCTCCGTTGAACACCTCTAACAGCAAGTAGATATGTATAGTAGCCAGTTAAAATGTGAAAATGAACATTATCAACAAAGAAATATATATTTAGAAATGATCAATAGTAGTGATTATTCACAATAAATATGCAATATATAAGATTATTCAAGACAATATTCCAACAAAATAAAGTGACCAAATGAAAATCAAAATTCACGGGAGAATACACATTTAACAGGATAATGTCCATCTTGCCATTCATAAGATTCTCTTATAATTGGTTTTAAATGAAGATAAGAAAGATAAAAGTACAAATATATCAACTTTTTGATTGCTTATTTAAAGTTTATCCGCATAGGGTAGGGTCCGAGTAGAGAGTTTTCTTTTTCTTGAAAGATGCGGATTAAGAAATGATGCGCGCAGTCAAGAAACCCCCTAATTGATACCTGCGTCCAGTAGGGATCGAACCCCAAACCTTCTACTCCACATGCAAATGCTCTATCCATTAAGTCATAAACGCTTTTGGTAATTACAAGCCTTAGTATGTGTTGTAAATTAAGTCAAGCTCCTTGATTGAGTTTATCTATTATCGGCTTCTCCATACTCATTGAGTTAATTCTTTAATTTCTTTCTTTTTACGATAGTTGTTCTTCACATATTATCTTGCTTAATGTAACATATCTTCTTGTATTGATTGAGCTAGAAGCTTTGAATGAAAATATAATGATACAAGTACAAAGCAAGCAACAAAATTTGTTAATTAACTTAAGACGACGAAATAAGTAAGAAAGTGGTTGAAGCAACAGGAAATAAACAAAATTCAGTACAACATTATGCATACACTTCTTTTTATATCAAATATATCAACAATAACGTTCTAGCCTTGATGCCAAACACCAATATATAGGGGTGCTTGGCAATTGGCTTTTGGCTTAACTTTTTGTTTGGTTTTTGGTTTTTGGCTTTTGACTTGTTAGTTGGTCAAACAGCCAAAAAAGTGTTTGGTAAATGACTTTTAAAGCAGCTGAAAAGCTGGTTTTAAGCCAAAATGAAAAAGCTGCTCCAACTAGCTTTTTGAGTTGGCTTTTGACTTGTTGGTCCACTTTTTCTCTAATAAACACTAGTACAAATCATCACTTGTGCCACTAATTATACCACAGGAATTCAAAATCCGTGGCAAGTTTTGATCTTGCCACGAGAGAAATAGGTTTCAAGACAATATCACAACCATATCCAAATTTTTTGTCACGGGTAAATATATATCGTGGCAAAGATGCACTTGTGCCACAAATTATGCCACGGGTAAATATATACCGTGGCAAACAAACACTTTTGCCACGGGTAAATTAATATTGTGGCAAACAAGCACTTGCGCCACTAATCTTGCCACGAAAAATTTAATTTTTTGTGGCAAACAAATAGTTATACCAAAGATTATGTCACAACGAAATATTTATCGTGACAAAAAATTTGTGCCACAAATTATTTCTCGGGTAAATATTTATCATGGCAAATAAAGACTTATAGGTCACGATTAAATAGCTATTGTGTGATTGTGTTATAAATTATGACACCTGAATTTGAATTTATCGCAAGTTTTGATCTTGCCACGGATAGTATTTTTTATGAGAAAAATAAAATAACAAAAAGTTTGTCAAATATTAAAATTCAAAATCTTCATCCAACTTAATTAGTTCTAGATTTATTAGAAAATAAGTCATCATTTTTCCTTGTTTTTATAATTTAATATAAGAAAAAATTTTATAAATAATGATTCAATTTAATATATTTTAAATAAAAACATTTAAAATTATATTTGAGAAGCTTTTTCACTTACCAAATACTCAAACTAGACCTTAAACAATGATTTTAGGTAAGATTAAAGTATTTTCAACAAAAGAGAGAAAGGTTGATTCTAACCTATTTCAAGACTTTTCTAATTTTGTATTTAATGAAAATCAGATCATATCATCCTCTTAAATTCAAGAACACATGAAAAATATTTTTTCTTTCTCTAACCGTTACTATACAAAAACACGGAGCAATTCCAACTGAAAGTTTCTGACTAATTTTCCGACTGACAAGCGTTAGTCGGAATTTCCGACTAAATTGCTACTAAATCGATTTTAAATTGAAAAAAAAAAGAATATATGACTAACAATATCGTAATATACTAATAACTAATAAGTGTTATCATAAGTAATATATATTAATCCGAGTAATATTATTCTAACATACAACTAATTTTGTTGTATTTAGGAATATTAGTTGATCAAATTAATTTTAATTTTGCAAGTAATTTTGTTCAATTAATTATAATTTTTTTAACTTACTTTTAATAATTGTGTTCAATTAGGTAATAATAATAATAATAATAATAATAATAATAATAATAATAATAATAATAATAATAATAATAATAATAATAATAATAATCATCATCATCATCATCATACCCAGTGTTCCCGTACATAGATACTCTATGGTCAGGGTCCGGGGAAGGAAGGTCGACGGCGCCTCATACCCATAAGGAGAGGGCGGTCATAAGAGTCCTTCGGCTCTAGAGGAGTCTTCAAGGATAGAACCTGCAAATATCCGAAAACCTGCATCTTACACCCACGTTAGCCAAGCATAGGGATCATTTAAAAATTTATAAACGATACAGGTAAAAGAGGCAGTGAATAGCGATGACGAAAGACACAAAACAGTAACAAACTAGTCTAGTAATCTAGGACGTGAATAAGGCGCCGCCATGTGGCTCTATCCCGTCGTCCGCACGGCATGGGTGCTTTTTTGCCCTCCACTATGATGCGTTCAACCCTTCTCACTGGGGCGTCATGGGTGCTTCTCTGCACATGCCCAAACCATCTGAGCCTGTTCTCCCGCATCTTTGCTGTAACGGTCCGGTTCGCGTGAGTCGGATAATCATATAAAAATATGAATCCGGTTCACAACTGGACACTTAGTGGGAAGATTCCCATCCAAGATCGACAACGTTCCATTGATAAGGGAATATAACTAAGCGGAAAATAAAACATATGGTAGCGACAGGATTGTAAAGTTCATAATACAACTTGAGAACCCAGCGGCCTCTACCAACAAAACGACAAAACGAACTATTCTAAAATCCATTACACAAGAGTAAATTATTTTTATTATATTTATTATTACATAAACGCGGTCTTGGGTGACGTGGTCCTAACTTCAACCTCACTCCAATTCCCACCTGCAATTAACCTGCTAGTCGTCGGCTGACAACGGAAGCAAGTTCAAAAGAACAATCCAATACACGTCAGAGACAACATACAAAATATCAACAAGTGGAAGACAAGCAACACGTTCATCCTAGCATGCAAAGGCTCTAATATATTTATTCCAAAATCCCCAACTTGAAACATTGCCCGTCCTTTTCGGGTCGTCCAAGTAATAATCCAATTCATTTGGAGGAATACACTTAGGAGAGCTAATCCCAAGGCAACCACCGACCTAAGACGTTGCCCGTCCTATTCGGGTCGTCAAAGGTTAAAGTATGCATACCCCCATGGTGACCGTAATGATCCAAAACTGCCATGGGAACAAAATTTATATAATCCATTCCAAAATTTAACCCCCTTTGGGCTACCCAACACATCCATCCTCAATTTTCAAATTAAACTTCTTTCAAATTATTTGGGGTGTCTAATTCTTACGTGAGTCACAATGCAATAACCAAGAATGAAACAACATTACTTGAACAACCACGTAGAAAGTATGGTCTAAGCGTGTACCTTTTAAGCAACAGCAAATATCGATAATTCAAACGCTACAGGAATTTCACCCTCTTATGAATCGAGGTCCTAACAAACAAACACACAAAACGAACACGTATTAGAGCGTGTTTTCACCTCTAACTCATTCCATACCACTAATATATCAATGAAATTTAATAATTTTAATTGATT
>CM033456.1:15236038-15291650 GCA_019425755.1 Amaranthus cruentus
AAGTTTGTTTTAGGCCCCTTAGAAACTTTCTATATCTAGCGTTTTCCCCATGTGGTCCCACCGAGTAACCTCTTTGCTCCCTACATTCAAGGTTGCTTTGTACCTTCTAACCAATCCATTCCCAAAATCACTTCTAATCCCTCCATGTCTAAATACATATAGATTTTAGGAAAAACAATTTTCCCTTTTATCTTCAAAGGCACATCTCTATATAATCTATCGAAGTATATAATCTCCCAGAAGGACTTCGCCAATATAAAGATACATTCTCAAAAACTCCTAGATTGGTTAGTTATTTTACTCCTCACCCGGAAAAGAGCAAGTTGCACAGATCAAACAATACATTACTGACTCTGAGAATGGGCGGTGAGCATTCTGTAACCACCTCTGTTAATGCAATTGGCCTCCCTGGAGGCCCGACCGAGATACCGTCCACTAGCCCGGCCGGCGTTCATTCCTCCTCCTTGATTCCCATTCTTAGGTTTCAGAACCCTGGGCCCGGGATTCCATCCGAACGAACTTGTCCCCCATTAAAGCCAGTTTGAAACCTCGTAGTTTTTACCCGATGTTTCCATCCCGTTGATCGATTTCCTTGCCTCCCAAAGCCCAATTGGTGTTGAGGTCGCTGTTGTTCCCCTATCAGTCGACTTTCACTCCCTTTCTTTGTGTAGCACTCATACTCCCTATGCCCTTTCTTATGACAAAAATTACATTCAACTAAATTTCCCCCATGATCTTTTTAGGGTGGTTTTCTTACACCTCCTGCGAAATACTTCCTTTCCTTTCCATCCCGATCTAGAAAGGTTTTGTGGGTTTCTTACTTCCCCAGATCCGGGATTCCGCGAGCGCTCGGAAGCCAAAAGTTTTGGTTTCTTAGTGGAAGTTTCTGAGGTGCCAGGAGGCTTGCCCTACCAATTCCTTTCTCTTCTCGGTAAAGCTATTCTTCTCCTTTTCTTTCTCCTTCCTAAAATATTCCCTACGAGCGAGCTTATACATCTCTCTAATGTCTTTGTGAGCGATCACTTTCGATATGTTTTTGAATATCGAATGATAACCTATTTCAAAGCGTTGCATTTTCTTTTCTTGATTGGGTACATCATCAGGGGGTTTGATGTACTCCATAAATTTAATGGTAGTATTCATCAGGGTCAAACTACCCATTTCAAAGCGAGCAAACTCATTGATTTATCCTTCCTCCGTGTAAAGGATAAAACTTCTCCCGCGTAGCCCTTTTAAACATATCGATGAAAAGTCCTTACTGTTCCATTAACCCGCCTTACTATTTGCCCCAATAGTGGCTTCCCGATCAAATAAAAGCGCCGATTAACTTTCGGTTCTTGGACATTCTACTACATCAAAGTTTGTCAAACTCTCTTAGCCAATGCTCGGTTGGATGGTTCTCCTTTACCATCAAAAGGAGATGGTTTACTCACGGCTAATCCTCTTACTCATCTCAGGCTTTGTTAGGACAAAGACCTTCTTGTCAGCCGCATTAGCTTAACTAAGTCCCTTAGGTTGAGTTGGATTCCGTTCTTGGCTAGTCTCTTTCTGGAGAGAGGAGGCATCTTCTGCAACTAAAAAAAGCGATTACTAATTACTAAGTGCCTGGTCCCTGATTCTTAAGAAAAGAAGTGCTTGAAATAAAGGTAAACACAAGAAATTTACACACAAATAAAAGAGAGCACTGAAAACAACTCAATATACTAATTTATTGATAATTGTTATTAATTTATAACAACTTACGCCAAGCGTTTTACATTATTTAGGAAAAGAGAATAACTAAAAAGATAACAAAACAACAAGAAAGATAAAATAAGAAAAATTAACGCCAGGCATCTATAACATCAACAGACTCATCGTAATTAGCTATGTCGAAATCTTCATCATCCCCGTCGTCTCCGGAGTCGGTACTAGAGTTCATGTATCTTCCTTCTGATTCCCAGTCGCTATCCATTGGACTGTTTATTAGCAACTCTTCTTCTTCTTCCTCAGGATCTTCCTCATTTGAAAATTCCCCTCCAGATTCAACCCTAAATCCGTACAGATCGTAATGGGATCCCCAGCCTTCTCTCTCATCCTCACTAGTACTCCCCATAGGACTTAGTGATTCCTGTTTAGGGTCTCGCATCTCAAAAGCATTCTCAGACTGTGACCTGAGGTCTACTAGTGGAGGGTCAGATAGGTACCCATCTTCTACATGGTCCATGATTGTATCAGCTTCTTCCTTTACATGGAGTTCTTCCTCTTCCATAGGTTCCACTTCATTACTACGTTCCTCCTCTTCTACTTCTTCCTCCTCCTCGGGGTCTTCTTCTTCATCTCCATCATACCCCCCTCCCCCTAAGGGTTCGTTTTGGAAGTTAGCTCCATTGGGCTCCCTCAGGTTTTCTTCTACCACCTTCCTTGATTCAGACAATTGGGTTATCCTATCTAGATCCATTTGTAGGTCGAAACACACCCTATTAACCTTTGTTCTTATCATAATCATTCTTTCCCTATAATCCCGAATGCTCTCTCCATCTCTTATCTTCCAAATCTCATTATTCACAACTTCCCTCCACGCAGTTTCTGGGTCAAAGCTTGCCACAACGTTAGTTGGGCTAGGGGTTATCGGGGCCTTTCCTTTGTCCATGATCCTGAACATACATGAAACGGAAGGTAATTAAAAGGTTGATGATAAACTAAGTCACTTATACTATGATAAGGTTTTAACGGTCCCCTCCCAAATATACCCCGAAACATATCACAAAGCATCCAATTTTTTAATACATCGGTTCTACCCAAATTCTCTCTACTAAGGTCAAGTATTCCTTTATCACTAAAGGAACGTTGGCTCTGATACCAATTGTAACGGTCCGGTTCGCGTGAGTCGGATAATCATATAAAAATATGAATCCGGTTCACAACTGGACACTTAGTGGGAAGATTCCCATCCAAGATCGACAACGTTCCATTGATAAGGGAATATAACTAAGCGGAAAATAAAACATATGGTAGCGACAGGATTGTAAAGTTCATAATACAACTTGAGAACCCAGCGGCCTCTACCAACAAAACGACAAAACGAACTATTCTAAAATCCATTACACAAGAGTAAATTATTTTTATTATATTTATTATTACATAAACGCGGTCTTGGGTGACGTGGTCCTAACTTCAATCTCACTCCAATTCCCACCTGCAATTAACCTGCTAGTCGTCGGCTGACAACGGAAGCAAGTTCAAAAGAACAATCCAATACACGTCAGAGACAACATACAAAATATCAACTAGTGGAAGACAAGCAACACGTTCATCCTAGCATGCAAAGGCTCTAATATATTTATTCCAAAATCCCCAACTTGAAACATTTCCCGTCCTTTTCGGGTCGTCCAAGTAATAATCCAATTCATTTGGAGGAATACACTTAGGAGAGCTAATCCCAAGGCAACCACCGACCTAAGACGTTGCCCGTCCTATTCGGGTCGTCAAAGGTTAAAGTATGCATACCCCCATGGTGACCGTAATGATCCAAAACTGCCATGGGAACAAAATTTATATAATCCATTCCAAAATTTAACCCCTTTGGGCTACCCAACACATCCATCCTCAATTTTCAAATTAAACTTCTTTCAAATTATTTGAGGTGTCTAATTCTTACGTGAGTCACAATGCAATAACCAAGAATGAAACAACATTACTTGAACAACCACGTAGAAAGTATGGTCTAAGCGTGTACCTTTTAAGCAACAGCAAATATCGATAATTCAAACGCTACAGGAATTTCACCCTCTTATGAATCGAGGTCCTAACAAACAAACACACAAAACGAACACGTATTAGAGCGTGTTTTCACCTCTAACTCATTCCATACCACTAATATATCAATGAAATTTAATAATTTTAATTGATTTCATTAAATTACAAATAACTCAAAAATTCCATTTTAACCAGAAACTTAAACTGTCAATTCGGACAGTTTAGAAAGTCCAAATGAAAAATCCGACTTCACCACTGCGTCCGGAACGCATCAATTACCTTGGACACAAATTTTCAGAATTTCTAAAATTCGTTTACTATTTTTAATTATTTTAAGCGTATAAACAACTTTTTAATGTACCGATTAATCAAAACAACACGAAAACCATATCCTGCTTAAAGGGAATGTGAGGCGTCACTTTCGGGACAGCTATGGCTGTCCGGAATTCGTGCCACGTAACAAACATCGAATTTCGCTTAATAAATTCATAACTAAGAAGATACCGAAAATCGAATCGTAAAACAACACAAATTCAATTTCTTAATACACAATCTCTTAACAATTTCAACCATCAAAAATAATACTATTTCTCACGTAAACTCATCCATCATCGAACCCGAACCATTCAAACACAAATAATAGATTTAAATAATAGAATTTAATACTGGATCATTGCATAAATCGATCTATTATATACTTTGTAAAAATCATAAGCCAACCATATGATTCTAATCACATATATAAATAAATTCAATCCCTTAAACAAATCAAATTTTGTCAAGGAATTTATTCACAAAATTATAAAACATGAATGTTTATTTCTTTTAATTCACACAACTAAACACCTCCTTAACAAATTGAAATTTTGCTAGAGATCTTAAGCCATAAAAAATAATTTTAAATATCAAGAGGTTCTATTCTCATAACAAAATTTTAGTTTGTTAAAGAATATAAATCAAATGGGAAACTTAACACAATTTGTATTAACCCTTTTAACAAATTAATTTTGTTAAAGAATTATATAGATAAGAATTGCATAAAATACTCAATCCTCCTAAAAAGTCATAGGATTTCATCATTTTTTTTTAAAAGAAAAGAAAAAAATATATAATTTTCTTCAAAAGAGAAAATGTAATTTTAACAATTGAGCTATACTTACCCTTGAATAATAGATTGAATGATCACAAGGTTTTTTTTTTTTATTTTTTTTATTTATAGTAGCCGAAATCAATGGGAGAAAAAGGAAGAAGTATATATATATTTTTTTGTGAGCAAATGAAATTGAAAGAACAACACAAAAATGAAAGACTTACACTCCAATCTAGTATTTTAAGAGCAACTACAACTCTCTATCTTCCATAACCCCCACCTTAAAGCACATTAACCACAATTAAGTGAGGGTTTACAAGAACCCCCTCCAAATCCTCCCATGGCCGGCCAATTAACATGTTTATTTATTATTATTATTTTTTTTTTTAATTAATTACCCTAAATAAAATTTAATTGTCTAATTTGAATTTTTAATACTCATAAAAATATGTAATTAGATAAATAGCAATAACTCGTTACGCGACAAATGCCGAAATCGTTTGTCACATATTGACTCACTCAAATTCTTATACTTGATTAATATTATTTTATTTTAATCTCGAATATTAATTCATTCAAATTCACGGGGTGTTACATTTGCAGAGAGAGGTGCAACCCCTAACTTCTCCCTAAACTCCTGATTTCTAATCCTGTCCATCCTTGTCTTACCACACATCCATCTCAGCATGCGCATCTCTGTTACATTCATTCTCTGCTCGAAAGCCTTCTTTATAGGCCAACACTCTGTTCCGTACAACAAAGCCGGCCTAATCGCAACGTGGTAGAATTTCCCTTTTAGTCTACTAGGAAATCTTTTGTACTGCTATTGTTTGAATGTCTAGCCACTAACAGAAGTCCGTACAGAACAGGACAAGCAGCCACAGGAGAGCACCGGTTCTAACTAGGGGTATTCAATGGGACGGGCCTCCGGGCCAAAAAATGGGCCGGATCAAAAACAATAATTTAATTGTTATAAATTAATAAATAAGGATTAAAATAATTTTCAGTAGTAAAAATAGACTGGACCAACTTTCTTTGATGTACAAAAGTAACAACTTCCACAACTTTCTTGCTTTGATGGAAAAAATGCTATTTCATTTTTCAGAACCTCTTTTATGAAACCGTCATATCAGGAGATATTTAATGTCCATATAAGTAATCTAGTACTCTAATTGATCATAACACACTAAATATACATAGGTCAATCAAATAGAGATAGTCTCACACTCTAACTATGAAACCGCCCCATCTAACAATTTACGTTCATTTTTACATACTGTCTTCTTCTATTGATAAATTTCCATCTTCATTGTAAGAATGTAGAAAGAACATTAGATCTTGAATATGAGGATGCAATTTTCCTGCTGAACCAAACTCTTGTACGTGCCCATTGATTTCAATTGAACTACATCCTTTCTCTTTCGGAACATGCTTCTCTTTCATTAAAACTCGCTGTCTAATGGCATTCTCGAACTGGCCCGAGGCAGCATAGACATTAGACATGAGTATATAACCGGCACTATCATTGGAGTTAATCTCACTAATATGACGTCCTGCTCGTATTGCCATCTCAACATTTCCATATTTCCTGCAAGGAAAGCGTAACCATTATCCTACCAAGTATATCCCGAATTTTGAGCCCTTATTCAGACTAATTTGTAAGAGGGTTTTGTAAGGGCCAGGTTGAAAATGGAGTGGGCCAAAACGGGTTCTACTATAATTAATATGAAACGGACTATTAAAGAGCTCAATCAGGATTGAAAACAGACTTTTGTAAATAGCATAATTGATGGATAACTTAAATATTAGAAATGTCAATGTCAATCGCTACAATAAATTTAACTTTTTTCAACATTAGATTTAGTAGCATTTAAAAAATGTCACTAATTCATATTTTTAATGTAATAATTATTGATTTTTATTTAAAATTCCACCACAAGTAATTTAGCGACACTTTTCTTTAGTAGCATATGTAATTGTTACTATATTGTTACTATAGTTTATAGTGACATTTGTGAGAAATACCACTAGATCCTATGTCGCAAAAAGCTTTTGTGTGATTTTTTAATTTGCTGCTAAAGGTCTAATAAATGTCACTCAATTCTCTATATACTATTAGCAATTTGCAATAGTGACATTTAAATTAAATGCCGCTAGATGTATTCCACTAAAAGCAAATTATGTTGTAGTAAATGGAGATTATTTATATTTTCCAATTTAATTGATATATATTGATAAATAAGGATTAAAATAATTTTTAGTAATAAAAAACGGGTCGGGTTGGACTTTGAAAACCCGGCCCATTTCAAGTCAACTTTAAAGGGCCCTTTGTCCAACCCAACCCGTATGTACTTAAGATCGGTCCATCCTTATTCGGCCCATTGAACACCCCCAATCCCGATCATAGAAGCTATGATCACGGTTTGGGGAGGGTTATATAGTAGCAGATCATATCCTTATTGAAAGAAGTAAGGAGATTGCGGCCAACAAAACCCTCGTGACCATCAAATGAAAAAAAAAATATGACCTGCAAGAAGAGAGTAATGATCCCCAAATAATAGCATCTGGCTCCATTGGCATCTCTTTTATTAGCTGTTCTGCCTCATTGAGCAAGCCTGCTTGACCTAACACATCAACCATACAACTATAGTGCTTAACTGATGGTTCAATTTTGTATCTTTTTTTCATCAACAAGAAAAAATCTCTTGCTTGATTCACATAACCTTTGTAACTACAAGCAATCAAAAGTCCTAGAAATGTAACTTCATTTGGTTCTATCTTCAACGAAATTAGCTCGTAAAATAACTCGAATGCTTCCTCTTCACACCCATTATTTGCGAGTCCTAAAATCATCGAATTCCAACTTGATAATCCCTTAATTGGTGCAAATTCAAAGAATCGACGAGCCTTATCAATGGCGCCACACTTCGAGTACATATCCACAATTGAAGTAACCATAATAACATTCAACTTAAACCTATTCTTACATAGTATATAATCACATATCCATTCCCCTTGCTCAAGGGCTCCTAAATTTGCACAAGAATTCAATAAGCTCACCAATGTAAACTCGCTAGCCTTGATTCGTTCCTCTTGCATTCTCTCGAAAAGTATCATCGCTTCGAAAAATTTTCCATTCCTAACACACCCACTAATCATACAATTCCATGATACATCATTTCTCCTTAACCCCATCTTATCAAATAATCTCATTGCTTCATCAATCTCCCTTGTTTTCGCAAGCCCCATGATCATCGAATTCCATGCTACCACATCGAAATCCCCCTCCTCATCGAAGATCTTATAAGCTTCACTCAAAAACCCGGAATTTGCATACATATAAATGATCGTATTCCTTATAAACCGATCAAATCCCAATCCTAATTTAATAACCCTTCCATGAAGTTGAGCACCAGAACGCGGTAGGCCTAATTGAGTATAAGCCTTAAAAAGAGAAGGGTAAGTAAGCCTTTGAGGCTCAATATTGGAATGGTTCAACATATATATAAAGAGTAAGATAGCGTTTTGAGGAACCGAGCTTTGAGAGAAACCTCGAATGATTGTATTCCACATAAAGATATTTGGGTTGTGAATTCGGGTGAAGATCGAATACGCATAGTTAATGTCAGCTGCAGGGGAAGTAGCAGCAAAGGCTAAGACACGGCTAATGGGTAATGTGTGCTTAGACAAGCCTGTTTTAATGAAATGTGCATGGATTTTCTTTAAGTCTTGTATGTTTGTGCACTGATTTTCAAGCATTGAGATGTGGGATTGTGATGAAATGTGCATACTGAGGTTTGTTGCTCCCATGTTTTATGGTTTGTTGTTTGTTTCATTCAGCTTGCTGGAAAGGAGTATTACTTTTATGTGGCTGTGGGCTGTGCTAAACCAGAAATGGATAGATTTAAGATATTTGTACAATTATTTGGTCTCTTCAATTTCTAAACTAAAAAAGGGGTTATTTTTTAGCCTACTGAAATGACCAAATCATTTGACTTTTGGCTTCTTTTCATGAAACTATTTCTCACTCCTTGTCCGAATTGATATAGTTAGGTCTTGTTTGTAGTTAATAACAGCAAACAACTTTATACTTTGGTCAAAAAGTCAAGAAAATATTTGCTCGTTGTTCAAGTCGATTGCGGGTTGAGTCGGATTATGTTGAGATTGGTTTGGGTTCGGATCTACCTAACAAGTCAAATTTTTTAGAAATAAATAATTTATCATATATATATATATATATATATATATATGGACTAATATATCAGGTTACAATAAAGAAATACTGACTCAAAATATTATAATTGACTAGAAATATTATGGTCCCGACTAAAAATGATGATTTAAAACTGAAAATGATGATGTGTAATTAAAAATAATGACGTAAAACTAAAAATAGGTCAAAATAGTTGATTTTGAGTTTCGATCGTTTCGACCTAATTTTTTCTCGTGTTTTCGGGTTGAGTCATCATTCTAACGGTTCAAAAATTTTGAATTATGACCCACTGTTTTTTGTTCAAATTTCTACTTGGATTGGATTATATTATAATGGGCCTTACTGGTAACCCTAAAACATTAAAAGAAACTCGAAAATTTTAACTCCGTGGAAACCACAGCATCCTCTCAATATGTCTTTTTCTTTCAATTTAGCTTCACTAGAGTGTTCTAGCACACACTTGGATTGATTAAGGTAAAAAAAAAACTACTCTTTTTTTCTTTGCGTTTTTTCGTAGTTTTAGGGTTTGTTTGTAATGTTGTGATACCTTAAATTTGACTTTAAAAAAATTGTTAGGCTACTCATATCAATAAGGTGCATCTTTTTTCATGAGAATCTATTTGTTAAAAACTCCACAGTTAAGTGTGCTTGGTGGGGAGCAATCTTAGGATGGGTGACCTCGGGTGCGCACGAATGAGGCCAAAGTCTGCTAGAAAGACTTGTGTTAGTCTGTGGTGCCAATCTACAGTCTTCATGAGTAGTCACTGGTGGTCCAAGAGGCCGGGGAGTTACAAATGGTATTAGAGCAACCCTGCGACCGTGGCTAATTATGTGTTCAGTGCACTTAGCGGGGGAAAGATCCCGAAACTATAGTCCAATGAGGACGTTAAGTGGGGGTGAGTGTGATACCCCAAATGTGGATATAAAAAACATTCATAGACTAATATTAATAAGGTGCATCATCTTTTCATGGGAGTCTATTTACTAAGAACTTCATAGTTAAGCGTGATCGGTGGGGAACAATCTTTTTTTGAAGGGCAAAAGGGAAGGCATATTATTAAGGATAATCAGAAAGTACAAACTTAGTTATCCATGAAGGATACTCATTAAGCTAAACCCTATAGCATACATTGGCCGCAGCCCATTTAGCTAACTTATGAGCGACATAATTCGCTTCCCGAAAACAGAAGCTGAAGGAATGATCAGAGACATCCGACATATGGTGACGAACATTATCAACAAGAACTTGGTTGTGAAGGTTGCGGGTTAGGGACCCTTGAAGAGCTTTCACGACGTTTTGCGCATCACCTTCAACAATCACATTGCTCCAGTTCTTTTCCTTTATCAAATCAGCAGCCCACTTGAAACCAGCAATTTCAGCACGTTCCGCTTCAACAATCGGCCAAGAAGATCTCGCAGCTGAGAGGAGAACAACACCTTCAGAGTCTCGAACCACCAGTCCCAAACCAATCTTGTCACCTTGATTGTTTAAAGCAGCATCAACATTTAATTTTAGAAAACCCCTTGGAGGAGGAGCCCATTTAGCACTTACCCGCTTGTTCACAGATTCCGCATTCGAAGAATTAGCCTTCTAATACTCAGTAAGCATATCAAAGGCTCGCTTGGAGCACAGTTCAGGAGCTACATAAACTTTATCAAAAATTAGCTCATTACGCGCACACCAAATTTGCCACGCACAAACACCAAAAAATTCACTTTCCTACTGATTTTTATGATCCATGATGCCACCAAACCAATCTCTAAAAGACTGAAAAGAAGGAATGTCGTTGGTATGCATAGACTGCTCCCATACTTTTCGAACCCATTGACAATCCTTAAGTGCATGAGAGTTCGTTTCTGGCTCACCACAGCGATGACAAGACTCCACATTTGGAATACCCTTGTGTTTGAGATTCGTTCCATGAGGAAGAATGTTCCACAAAGCTCTCCATAGAAAAATTTTCGCCTTTGGGGGAATATTCAGCTTCCAAAGAAAGCTCCATGTTTGATCAGGGGTACTCGAACTCGGGAGATTATTATGAGCTTTGAAAGCCAACTTGTATGCATCTCGAACTCTGAAAACTCCATCCACACTTGCTGCCCAAACTCGATCATCCCGCCCTCCATGGACACTAATGGGAACCTGCACTATCCTTTCCACATCAAGAGGGAGAAACACGTTATTAAGAACATCAAGACGCCAAGAATGATTTTCATGGTCTATGAGAACATCCAGTGTTGCACTATCATCCAGAATACGAGTGGGGGAAATAATCTTTCCTGATCCCTCACTACCAAGCCATGCATCAGACCAAATTTTGATATCTTTTCCATCTCCAATGCGCCAACGAGAGCCCATTACCAGTAGAGAGCGAGAGCTCCAGATACTTCGCCATACATAACTAGGGTTAAAACCCACATTAGATTCCCAAAGCGAAGTAGAAGGGAAGTATTTGGCCTTCAGAGATCTAGCCAAAAGGGAGTGAGGATAGGAGTGGATACGCCAAAGTTGCTTCGCCAGAAGGGCATCATTAAACAGACTCAGATCACGGAAACCAAGACCTCCTTCACTTTTCGGGCTACACATAACATTCCACGCCTTCCAATGGATGCCTTTGTTTGAAGAAGAGGATCCGGTAGGGAACAATCTTAGGATGGGTGAACTCTTAGAAAGTTTTCCAGGGTGCGCACGAGTGAGGCCAAAGTGCGCTGGAAAGACTTGTGTTGATCTGTGGGGTCACTCTACAGTCTCCATGAATAGTCACCGTTGGTCCGAGGAGCCGGGTAGGGAAGGGTGGGAATTGGAAAGGGAAGGGGTATTCTGAAAAATAATTTTGTTATTTCGTTTTATTTTTTTTGTTTTGTTTATTTCCCTAATTCACGAATATTTTTTGGTACGTGAGCTAAAAGTTTAAATTATTCATGATTATTTAGAAATTAAGATTATTGTAGAAAAATCAGTAAAATACTGAATTATTCGAGATAACTTTTTCTAATTTTGGTTTACTTATTTGATATTTGATGTATTTTTTTAAAAAGTGAAATTCCATGTGGTAACTCTGAGGTTTTGAGTTTTCTACGTGGTAATCAAAACTTTTGAAAAATTCATGCGGTAATCCTGAGGTTTACCAAATTGTTCCAACGTGACCGTTTTGCAAATAAAACGTTTGCAATTGTTAATTTCGAAGCGTAGTTGTAGAATCTTTTCCATGTATATTGTTAAATTTAGAAAAATTTCCCAACATACATTGCAGGGAAAGTTAATTCCCAAAATACCATCCACGTGGCGAATTTTTTTTTTTTTAAATCTGCTGAGCAAAACCGCTATATCATATGGCGTTTTCGTTTTTATGGTAAAACGCCACTTCACGTGGTGGTTTCCTAAGTGAATTTTCCAATTTGCTGAGTTCAGGACAAACCGCTATGTGACATAGCGGTTTCATGTGTTTTTTGCCAATTGCTGTTCAGACAAAACTAATAACATAAATATATGCTAATCACATTAAATTGAACAAACAAATTGATGAAATTGAACTAACAAATCTATGCTTAACTAATGAAATTAGATAATCTACAACTACTTACTTCATCACAATCAATTACAACAACAATCATAATAACAAAATCAAAATACAATATTGGAAATAAAATTAGGGTTCATTTTTTACCTTTAATTGTTGATGCAATGAAGAATTAATCAAATCCAAAGATTTAATGTAGATGATTTAAAGCTTAGTGATATGAGAAATGTAATTAGAAAGACTAATATTATTGTTAAAAATGTTTTTTTTTAAAGGAATTTCGGCACAAGAAGAGGAGGAAGCAATGTTTGTATTCGAAAATGAGGACTGTTGGGTTTTTATATCAGACCAAAGCCGCCACTTCATATGGCGGTTTGGTAGTCAGTTTTTATTTTTTTTGTTTTGCCATAAATCGCCACTACAGATAGCGTTTTTCTTGCGTATTCCAAATAAAACCGCTTTTTCATGTAGCGGTTATACATAAAAAAAGAAAAAAAAATTAAACTTGATGGTTGTCCTACGTGGACGGTAGTCAGGGAAATAAATTTTCCCTCAATGTAAAGTGGAAAATATTTGTTAAAAATGCATTATGTAGGGAAAAGGTTCGTAGTTGTATGCATATTCATGCGTTTCACCATTTCAAATTCCATTGGTTTCAACTTTTTCCTCCAAAACATAAACCCTAACTCACCGTTTCAAGTACTGTATTTGAATTTGGGGGAAAAATTGTAATTTGAATAAAAGATGGTAGAGTTAGAATTTATGTTTTGGGGGAAAATGTGAAACTGATAGAATTTATAATGGCGAGTCACATAAATAGGGGTACACCAATAAACAACTTTAAAGCTTCAAAATTAACATTTGCTAACGTTTTATATGCAAAAAAGTCACAATAAAACAATTTGAAAAAACTCAAAATAACCACGTGAATTTTTTAAAAGTTTTAATTACCACGTGAAAAAACCAACACGTGAAATAGAAGTATTCTTTAAAAAAATTGTGTAGCTAATAAAAGTGTAAACCGACAAGTTGCATACGAAAAAGAGCAACACTCTTCTCTCCATTCTCCAAACTCCAAACGATCAAACGCGTCTGTTATTACCAAACGCCCTTCTCTATCCCTCTCTCCTCTGCACAATTTCATTTCTTCTCTTTCACTCTTCAACGTTTTCTCAATTTTTCTCCTCCATTACCATTCTTCACTAAGATCTCCAACCAATTAGCATTTCAACAATGGCGAGGGCTACAACTGGCCCCGCATATCCTGAACGCTTTTTCGCTGCTGCTTCTTACGTTGGTTTTGCCGGATCTCCCGATTCTGCTAACTCTAACACTGTCGTTCCCAAGTTCAACAATGAAGTCTCTCTTTTGCTCTATGCTCTCTATCAACAGGTCTTCTTTTCTATGCTTAATTTCTTTTGATTTTATACCAAATATATGGAAATTAGTTTATGTTTGTATTTTATTGGATCCTCCCGCAATTCGATTAATTTCGGCGTTGTGCTTGAGTTTTGAGCTGTTGTAATGTTTTGTTGACTTTTTAATTGGATCTGGTTTTTTTTTTTTTCGTAATTTATATGTTAGAATCAATGTATTGATGAAATTATGCTATGATCTTGATTTTGCGTGTTAGTTTGGATTTGACATTGATTACTAATTTACTTTTAATTGAATTTTCACATTTTCATCATTGAGCTTACTTGGATACCATACATGCGTTGTGTATTGGACTCAGGGTCGAGTGGAATGATCCATCTTTGTTATTATGGGGATAGACCCGTGAAAGGAGAATTGGTGTAATGTAATGTTGTAGATCAGAAGGCTGCATTATTATTTTCGCTTATATATTTTTTGATGGGTGGATTTAGCAATTGAAGTGTGGGTGATCATGAGATGTTTGATGTTAGTATGCGCAGCTGAAAATTTGCAACAGTACTGTACAGGACTAATATTGATGTAAAGATGGACCATAGTCTAATAAGTCTAATTTTAAAGTGTGGGAAACTGGACTATTTCAAAAGTGCTTGATCTAAAGATGGACCATGTAGCTCGATTACAAGTTTAGAACTAATGTTTTTGTTTTTCCCATTTTTTTAGCTTCTTCATTTACTTTCACACGTGTCAACAAATAAATTCGATGAATGTTTATAATTATTTATAAGTAAAAACTACTGAAAATATAGAATTTTTGAAATATATATCGATATTAATCAAACCACATTTTACACGAAACATTAGTTTGTGTATGTACTTTTAGTTTATTGAATGGTCAAAGTATTTGAATGTGCAAAAGTCTAAATGTGGGTTTCAGCGGTATGAATCAAAACAAATCAATGTGAGAGATTGTCATTTAGCATGCATCTCTTTCTTTTTGATCTATTTTAACTTTTTATCTACATTAACTAAGATGTTAATGTAGGAACAAAGAAATTTAAAGGAGTATGCTAAGTTACTAGTATCTCGATGTTTATAGTCACACCCTATTTACATACATTAAAATATGGATTGAGCAGGATATTTTGGCAAGTTTTTCGACCCTCTGTTCTATGCTTGTTGGTTGATTTTGCTTTCGAGTTGTGTTTTGGAGGATCTATTATTTAGTATTTGATTATTGTTTTCAGTGCAGGGATATATTATGATATTGAATTTTAATATCTTGTGGTTACAGGCTACTGTTGGACCATGTAATATTCCAAAACCAAGCTCTTGGAGTCCTGTTGAGCAAAGCAAATGGAAAAGGTTCATCTAAGTTGTTTATTATATGTGTGGCCTTTAAATTACTTGCAGATTCTTTAGACTAGATATCCATGTAAATGCCATGCTCTATTGAAGCTGATCCTGTTTTGATCTTTAAATTACACATGATTAGGATGATTCATTAAATTATTTTACCTTATGTTGCAGCCACCCATGTTTTTTCGTTCTTTTGAAGTTCATATATATGCCTTAAATGTTTTGTTTTTTTTACTTTTTTCTTTCATGTATCCAGTTGGAGTGGCCTAGGAAACATGGTGCCTACAGAAGCTATGCGATTGTTTGTGAAGATTTTAGAGGTGCCATATATTTTATGCTTTAGTTACCAAATCATAGAAAAAACTCACGTGGTTGTCTTATGTGCTGTTTTAGTCTTATGTGCTGTTTTACTAATTAGGAAGAGGATCCAGGATGGTATTCAAGAGCTGATGTGGTATCAGACGCTGTTGTTGACGTACAAATGAATGTGAGTTCCTAATGACGATATACTTTCTACTTGCTATGACCTAGTTTCGATTTATAAAAACAAAACATTTTCTGATCTCTGACCATTGGTGACACAATTATATGTACTTATGTTTCAAAATAATTGCTATGTTTTCCATTGTCAGTTTGTCACACTTAACAATTTGTCCAATTGTCATTCTTGTGTTCCTAAGGTAACTGTGGTGAATGGGGTATACATTTGGGGATAAAGGGAGTTGATGCAAAAACTGCAACTGCAAATATAGTTCATAAGTTTATTTTAAAAATTAGGCTCAAGATTAAATCATCAATTAAAATAACTCTTAATTATATGATAGATCAGTCATAAACTTAAGCACCACAGAAAGTACAAATGAGATGCGTGTATACAGTTGGAGCATTAATCTTTAAGGTATCATTGTTTCCGCTGAACCCTTGCTGTCTAGACTGGTACCATAGTAGTCAGTTGCAGATAAGACTCCATGTCCCCTGAACTCATCTGTTTTGTTTACTAAATTACTTATTGGTTGGAGACTTGGAGTTGATGAAAGTGATCCTGGTTGACTTAAAACAAAAATAAACCTTGTTAGCTATGACATATGAGTTTAATGATTGAATGGTTTAAGTAGAATTTCTGTTAGCTGTAAGAAAATTCCTAATTCAAGGAAAATGAAATCAAATTTGGCTCAAATATCTGAAAGTTGACTACAGCACCTTAAATATGTAGTCTAAAGAAGTCAATTAGCAATCTGCACGTAATTCAAAGGCCACACATAAGAAACAACTTAGCTGAACCTTTTTATTAGCAATCTCAAATAGATAAATAATGCAAAAACCATGGGTATATGATTTCCTAAATTTAGGATTTTTCTTAAATATCTGAAAGTTGACTACAGCACCTCAAACTAGGATGATTAGGTTTTTGCATTCTTAAATATGTGAGATGCTGCTCAAGTAGAAGCATGACCACAAAATCTTGAGTTAAAGTTAGGCAGTTAAATTGATAATTAATGGGAACAATCTTTCTTTCTTAAATGTTCTTCGATGTGAAAGTTGACAAATTTCATCAATGACTTTTGCTTTGTCATCAAGCAAGGCTAATCATGTTTGTGATGTTTAACATTTAGAACACCATGTAAAATTCATGTTTTTTCACTTTAGACCTTATATTAGAAGTTTTGTTGAATATGGAAGGTTTTATAATTTGCTTTGATCGAGCGTCTTGGAGAGCCTTTTGAAGGTTGGAATTTCAGTTTGAGTTTCTGGGGACTGTCCTATGGATGATTGAATAAAGTTAAGGTGTTTATGAACTTTAATTTCTTGGCTTAGCACTATTGTCATCAATATTTTGATAGTTCATGTAGCTATTGTGCATATGAAACATGATTAAAACACCAATGATCAGACTGCTTTCTTATGCTACGCCCATAAAGTAAGAAACAAATTCCCTTTTCGCTTTTTTATACATAAGATCACTTGTTAGTTCCTTTAATTTAAGTTGTTTCAGGTTGCTAACTAGTCGTTTATTTTGTCCTTGCGCTTTGTGAAATTTGTTGTTCTATTGAATGTCCTAGTAACCTAAATTGGATATATGATTTCCTCTAGGACATCGAAAGTTGATCAAAGTGTTGACAAATGATTTCTTACCACTCTTGTTCAGTGATCAGTTTAATGCTCCATCTACCATACGTTATTTTATTATTTAAATTTTCTCTGATTTCTTTGTTTCCCTTTGCTAATCCTTGGCTCAGCATAATTCAAAGATTGAGAATGTTGTTGAGAATGGCAATGATTTTCCACAGACAAAGACAGTTTCCTCAGAGAATGGAAGAGTAGTGGAATCTCAGGATAAGGATGTTGTTTCTGAAGATTCTGGTTCAATTAGTGTCTATGACCAATGGGTGGCTCCTCCTGTTTCCGGCCAACGACCTAAACCTCGATATGAGGTATTGGTTTATCACCGTGGCATTTTTTCGAGAAGTTTCTATTATTTACTCTTGTGATTGTTGTAAGAGGTTGGTTTACTTCTTTCCCTCTGTTAAATCTCATCATAAAAGTTTGTTTCTAATTTTCAGCATGGAGCAGCTGTGATAGGAGAGAAGATGTATGTCTATGGCGGAAATCACAATGGTCGTTATCTCAATGATCTTCAGGTAATTTACATTCATAGATATAATGGAATATATATTAGCGAGTCTTGCTGATCAGTGGGCCTTCTATGTCTGCATCAGTACAAAGTTCAATTAAATCTATTTTTAATGTTATCGGTTTTCCTGATCAATTATGTAGGTTTTAGATCTGAGATCATGGACCTGGTCCAGAGTTGAGGTCAAAACAGGGGCTGAAACATCCGAAGGGGAAGCTACTATATCATCTATTCCTTGTGCGGGTCATACGCTGGTCAGTGGTGGACCTGTTTCTTGTATAAGATGTTGTGTTCAACATTTAAAATGAAGTGGATCAATATTATCTGTTGGTCTGTGCAGGTACCTTGGGGAAACAAGCTTCTTTCAGTTGCTGGGCATACAAAGGATCCTTCCGAGACAATCCAAGGTTTCTATAACATTATAATTTTGAATGATACTAAACTCATTAATTACTTTCTGCTTTGAATGTTTTATTTAAAATTTTTGAGAATTCTCTATGATTTCAGATCATGTATAGGATGAAAAAGAGTTGTACTGATCTCATCTTGGCATTATATACATAGTCACATATGGTTAACTTTGACCTTAGAGGAATGGGAACACCTTGATTTTTGGTTGCTATAGAAACAGAAACCTTTAATTTATTGTCCACTTGTTGAAAGTCTTTGTTTCCACTGAGGGCTGCAGGTGAAAGTACTTCAGTGTTAAAAGTAACTAACTACCACATTGCATGTTTGTCGAAGAAAACTAGAAAAGTTCGAGAAGCATACCATCATATAGAGGCTAGGGGGAAACTGATTTTGCTATGAAATATTTTTCCAGTCATGGTACCAACAAATATCACGAGAAAATTGCTTTGCCGGACAATCTTGACCCCCCTGTCTCAGCCAAAACATTTATGAACATTGAGTTGTTTGACCGGACTATTCTCCCTTTTTTCATTTACCTCAAATGTCAAAGTGAGAAATAAGTTGCAATATTATGTTTTGCATTGATGTTTGTCGCCCTCTCCATTTCTTTTTTGGACTCCGGGGGTTTCTTGAGAAAAAATAAGATGATTCTGTCTAACGAGCGCACATCCCGACCTTTCCCCTTCTTAAACTTTGTTGGACATTGGATTTCTAAACTTCTTAATCTGGTGAGGCTTAGGGCAACCTGTAGATTGAAGGACCATGTGGAGCAATCTTTTTAAGGTGTACCTGATTTTAATATGCTACCAGTACTTAGCTTGCTCTAGGCTCATTGTTAGCTCTTTTGATTGATTGTATCTATAATTGAAATGAACAGAAAATCATTGTCAACATGCTTTGTTAGGTTAAAAGAAACAAGAACACTTTTGATTCATGCAAGAAAGTAATGATGAGTTCCCCAATTATTTTTTCCGGGATTAAGGCTTTAGCATTGTTGTTGTGTGCTTTTCTGAAATCCATAACAGAAAATTCTCTTTAATGTCTAGCAAAAAGCTAGTTGTAATTTGTTGTATCCCTGTCTTTTCCAAATCGAAAGGAATTTCTTTTTGTGAATTATTATGTTAGAAAGCCTGAAAATGTTGATTCCATACTTATTTGATAATGCATGATTTGACATTTATCATTTTCTGAACAGTGAGGACTTTTGATACTCAAACATCTACTTGGTCAATTTTGAAGACATATGGAAAGCCACCGGTACATATATTACTCAGTTTTTTCAATGTTGTGACATTTAAATATCTGGATGGTTAAGGTTTGTTCAGTAAATAACATTGTAATTAGGGTCTTGATGGTATTATCTTTTGATGAACATGCTCTTGATGTTAAGGATATTTGATAACCGTTTTCCTATTATTCCCTCCGTTTCATTAAGTTAGTTACATTTTGAATATTCTATTTAAAGATACAGAAACTGTAAACATGTTTTTCATGTATGAATTAAAATACATTTATATACCCTTTAAAAAAAGGAGTATATATATCCATGTGGGAGTGGGATCTTGTCATATTCGTCTTGATGTATACAATTTTAATGTATACTTTTTATAATATTTTTGACATGTATTTATAGATATGCTTTGAAAACTATGCAAAAAGTAAATATAACTAGTTTAGCGGAGGGATTAGTATACTTTAGTCATTCCATCTAATTCCCAAGTCAATAATCTCTAATAGCTTGTTGACTTGGTTCAATATGATACACATTGTCTTTGTTTTGATTATTTTTTTGATCGAATAATTGAAGTTATAATTAGAAGTAGATCTGGAATTTAACAAGCTTATTTGCTGGTTGGTGTAGCCAAAATTTTGTTGAATTGTCTCATGTGTTATGGTAAAATGGCGTATTAAATCACATGCACTTCTTATTTATGTGAAGTTGTAGCTGATATTTGTTACGAAGTCAATGAGAAACAACTTGTTTGTTATCATTAACAAGAGTAAGGTTGTATAAATTCCACCCCGAGACCCCATCTATGTGAAGACTAGGTGGGATTTTTTTTTCTTATCGTCATGGTATTCAAATATTCAGCAATTTGTGATCCTGAAGATCAAAGATGTATAGACAACTAGACATTATGACCCTATAGCTTTTGCTGGCTTGTACGGTTACGTAGGCTGGTAGATATATCATATATGGTTGTTATACTTTGAATGAATATCTTCCTAAACTTAAGGTGACCTATTGAATTTAATACTTTTAGTTTTTTTGCTTGATTCGTACTAACGATCATAAATATGTTCCAGGTATCACGTGGGGGTCATTCAGTTACCCTTGTGAGCTCCACCTTAGTAATTTTTGGTGGTCAAAATGCAAGCAGAACTCTTCTAAATGATCTTCATCTTCTTGATTTGGAAACCATGACGTGGGATGAATTTGATGCTGTGTAAGTGGGATTTTTTGTGGTTTTTCGTTTTGTATCTGTTAGTCTCCTTATTTTGTCAGTATGCTCAAATCTCAATAGAAGGTGCAAATGAAATATAAAGGATGATATGTATATAAAGGCTATCATTTTTTGCTCTGTATATGGGATGCATGTTCTGCACTGTACATAATACCTGCTCTTTACTATTATAATGTTTGGTACATATTAATGATTTTCATTTTATTATAGGGGTGTGCCTCCTTCTCCAAGGTCTGATCATGCTGCTGCAGTACATGCAGAACGTTATCTCCTAATTTTTGGTGGTGGTTCTCATGCTGCTTGCTTCAATGATTTGCATGTTCTTGATTTGCAAGCTGTAAGTCTTCATTTATGTGAGTGAAAGTATCGTAAATTGTTGCTTGATCTATTTTCATCATCATCCTTTGTGATCATGCAGATGGAATGGTCAAGACCCACCCAACAAGGTGATATACCCACTCCGCGTGCTGGACATGCAGGCGTCACTATTGGAGAAAATTGGTTTATCATTGGAGGCGGTGATAATAAAAGTGGTATTTATTTGTCTACTATCATTTAAATTGAAATTGTGAAAGCTCCATTTTTGAAATTGAAACATTATGATCAGTTTACTTGTCTTCACTGATCACTTTAGCTCCATTTGAGAACTATTATTTTTGACATTTTGCATGGTTATTTAAAGTAAATTTATTTCTTGGTTTGGCAGGAGCCTCTGAGACTGTTGTTCTTAATATGTCAACGCTTGCCTGGTCTGTTGTTACTTCAGTGCAAGGACGGTCTTCACTTGCCAGTGAGGTGCCCTGTTTATTATATGAATATTTATTTTAACTTACACCCTACATTCCACTGTGCTACTATTCATTTCTGTTGTGCATGCCCCAGCATGATCACTTTATGGTTGAGGCTCTTGGTCATGTATGAGTAATTGTTGTATATGAGTCATTATTAACATTTTTCTTATGCAAGACACCGTCGTACGTCGTTCCCTCTTTCAGGGTTTAAGTTTGGTTGTTGGCTCATACAATGGGGAAGATACTCTTGTTGCTTTTGGAGGTTATAATGGCCGTTACAACAATGAGGTTGGTTTAAAAGGATCTTGTACTTTGAATCAGAATGAGCATGCGTTTCTTGTATATTTATTAATCTTGATTTCATGTGTTTGTGACAGGTTAACGTTCTCAAACCTAGCCACAAATCTACCTTGCAAACAAAGATGGTGGAAACACTTGTACCTGACAGCGTGTCTGCTGTGAATAATGCTACAAATGCATCTGAAGTGGATGCTGGGAAAGATGGAAGAATTAGGGAAATTGTAATGGACAATATTGATGGGGAGGTATTTTAAGAACTTTAACATGAAAGTAATCGTTTAGCACAATATTAATTTCATGTGTGTTTCTTATGTACCTGATGTTGCGGAAGTTGTTTGCAATCAAGGGTCACTTGCAACAACTCTTTGTTATTACAAGGGTAGGGTTGCATATATTTGAGCCTGTACAGACCCCGCCTAAGAGGGAGGTTCCTGGCATTGGGTTAATGACTTATTATTTCTTTTCTATGATACTGAGGCGTTATTTTGTGCCAGAAAAACTGGTATGTGCAAAAAGTTCTGCATGACAATGAATAGTTCTATTGATGTCTTGCACTACTGCTGTTGTTTTTGTAGCCTGTTTATTTTCTTGAACATCTGTCTTTGGTCTCAACATGATTTCTGCTGCTGCTTTGTTTTGTGCAGAAAGTTAAAAGCAAGGATGGGGGAGTTCATTCTCTAACAGCGCTTAAAAAAGAAAATGAAGAGCTAGAATCTGAATTAAGTCAAGAAAAATTGCAGAATCAGAAGTTGAAGCAAGAAATAGTAGAAGCAGAAAATCGAAATGCAGATCTTGTTAAGGTAATAAATTATCATTTACCAACTTTCTTCTAGTGCTTGTTAAGTCATTATACATCAATATATTCTCTTTTGTTTTAGACAATTGGGTAATTTTCTCTGTTATAAACATAAGAAGTCAAATTAGACTAATGATTATGATGAAACAAGTGGTGCTCACGATCAACTTGGAATATTGGATTGAGGTGAAAATTGCCCCATTCCCTCCATTTTAAAAAATGTGCAACTTTCCATATAATATTTGAAGCACCTGGATTGTAGTGTCAGCTTATGTAAGTGCATACCTTCTTGTTTATTTGCCCCTTTGGGTCGCTTCTAAACAGCAAAACAAGAAAAAGCGTCTGAGCTCTGTGGCCGTTGGTTGGAGATCTTAGACCGACGTGGAAATTATTTAGCATTTGATGCTAGACATTCTTCATTTCATTTCATAACTTTTGTCTGGGCTAGTATGATATTATGAGCTTAAGAATAGTACATGCATTGAATCAATAGATGAGCTCTAAATTTGTGTTGAAATTTTGGTTTGCAGGAGCTCCAATCTGTACGTGGTCAGCTTGCTGCAGAACAATCTAGATGTTTCAAGCTTGAGGTATGGCAGTGAGACTTGTTTCGTGTTCATTTACTTCATTCTAAAGGCTTACTCCCTCTTGCCCTTGATTTTTCCCCATGTACTATTTTAGTCCATCTCACCAAGTTTTCCCCATTACTATTTTGGACATGACTGTTGACCCCCACCTATGATACCCCACCAATACCTACACTTTATTTCTCTTTCTTATATTAAAACCTATAGTTACCCCTCTTAAGTGCATTACCCCACCTACAATACCCAACTAAAATACTCACTTCCCTAACTTTTCTTAATCAATATGCTATCCCTTTGAGGAGCAATTTTAAGGAGACATTAGGAGTGTATGACATCTTGTGGATTTTACTAGGTGAGTTTGTTAGGATAATTTTGTTTGCTTGATTGTTTTTTTGTTTTTCAATCTTGATGGAGCCAAAGATTATAGTACTTTGGTTTGAATTATAATGGACCATAGTATAAAGACTCATTAAATTATGTGCACTTTCTTATCCATGTGAAGTATATGGATAATGGAATTGGAAATAACCTTTTTATTATTTTAAGGTTAAGGTTGTGTATATCTGACCCCATAAATTCATACTATGACTCTATCCAAAATTGACCCTGAAGGCTGAAACCCAACCGAAATTTAGTGTTTCCTAACCTAGATATCTTGACTCTTAATCTGAAAATGGGCCGATGCAAAAATAATGGAAAAAGCATGGTCAAATAAAAGTGTAACCCTGTATACTCAAAGTCAATTTTGTTATTTTGAGTCCATATCAATTTTCAGTTGGCAGACCCACTACGGTAAATATTTGCCCTCAAAATGAGAGGATCAATTCCTCCTCTGATTCTTCTTTGTCTCTTTACATCCATTTATTTCCCTTTACAAGTATATTCTCTTAAATCTTAATTATATATACTCAACTTTTGGTTTCTTGATTCGACCATTATTTTTCTCATAAAGAGTTACTCTCAGAACAAACATGGCTTTAATGATATTGGGATAGTGGAATTGTAAGTATGATGATTTTGGAGGTTTTTGTGATTTAGAATTGATTCTAGCTTGTGCTCCCAAGTATTAACTTTTTTAGGTTTTGTGCCCTTAAATAAATGAAAAAAATTGCCTAGCTTTTTTCCTTATTTTATGCAAATAAAACGTTTGAAGGTGACCTATTAATCTAGCCTTCAGAGATGAGATGATAATCTTCTCCACAATATGTATGTATCCAATATCCATCCACTGGATCCAGTGATATTAAGAAGATTTTTTTTTTTTTTTTGTATTAGGTCGTTCATATCTGATGTGAGTTTCCAATTTTATATCTCCCTAACTTGCTTCCATCAAAGTGGAGACTTTAATCCCATTTTTAATGCACCGTGTAACTTCTTTTATTGGTCATTCAATGATCAATCATGCACTTGTGACATCCATATCTTTGATGTCTTTACCATAAAAGCCATTCAAATGAATGATGAACATCATATCTTCATAAGTATCTACCGTTATTGGATTATATCTGGATACTTCCTTAAACTCTCCCTTGGATGTATTCTGTCCACGTAAATTATAAATGTGCCGTCCTTTGTTGCTTCATCAACACCCATTATTACAATTGAACTCCTTGTAATGATAAACGTGGGAAATGCGTTTGTAAGCGCTTTGTTGTAGATGGGCGTGAACGTCAACTTGTTTTCCCTTGCTTTGATCTTTCTTGGACCTCTTAAGACAACTTGAATAATTCAATAATTTTTGCACCAACTGGATCTAATCCATACAAATGACATCCATGCTTGATGTTTTCGGACAAGATAACCAAGGACCATGACTTTCCTCCCACATTGGACTATTGATGTGCTTGGAGTCCTATCAGGATCATAAAATTCTGTCTATATTCCCTAGGATTATATTTGTTAGACAAGGAACTATCATGAGCTTTACTTACTGTTTTTGTTACAATCTTCCGGTGAGTTGTACTTGAAAGTTGGAGCTTGATCATAAAAAGTCATTATCTGTCGGTACTTGGATATCAGGTGGATGTTGCTGAACTGCGACAAAAGCTACAAACAATGGAGCAATTAGAGAAAGAATTAGAACTTTTGCGCAGACAGAAGGCGGCCTCTGAACAAGCTGCTTTAAATGCAAAGCAGAAGCAGGGTTCAGGTGGTGTATGGGGTTGGCTTGCAGGGACCCCAACTCCTAAAGAGGACAACGTCTGATGATTCTAAAGTAGGGAATGTTGCTAGCTTTCGTTGTGATTGATTCCATTTCTTCGTGAATTTCAATTTTGTTTTGCGTTTTTTACAAAATTTTTGATCCGAAAATTATAATTACGAAAAAAATGTTCCGAGTTCAAAATCGAGACATGCAGAGGAATAACAATTGGAAGTTATGTATAAAATAGTCAAATGGTTCATTTGGGCTCATTATGTGCAGCTTGTAGTATGTAATATGATTCTCTGAATGAGAGGGTTATGTATTTTTGTGTGAGATATTTTCTCCATATGTGGATACGGCAGTGAAAGTTCGTTTCCTTTATCAATTACGATATACGAGTACTTATTTAGAGCATTGAATTGAATAATACTATCAAAGATGAATGAAAAATTGAAATGAATTAAGCAAAAAAAATAATCAAAAAAATAGAAACATTTTAAAATTTATTCCAATATAAGAAGTTTTGCTCCTGATTTTAAGTTTGGATATGTTCGTTGTTACCACAGTGAACAGGGCCTTAAAGTAAAAAATGTCAAAGAGTCAGTTTGCTGTTTTAACAACGAACAAACATCAACACTATTTTTTGACTCAAGTGGTTGTTCGCTATTAGTAACAGCAAACACCCTCTTTGTCTTTTTTGAACATTTATCTTTGTTCGCTGTTATTAACGGCGAACAGGTACCAAATCTCAGCTCAGGAGCAAAAGTGCTTATCTTGGAAAAAAGTTTCAAAATGTTTCTATTTTTGAATTTTGTTTTTGTTTTTTTGCTTATTCATTTCAATTTTGGGTCAAATGGGTTGAAGGTGATAAATGTGTTCTGGTCTTGTTTTTTTTATCTTTACTTTCATAGGGTTTATTAAGTCTACAATTCTAAGTATATTTTTCTTAGATAAGCATTTGAGTTTAATTTTTATCTAATTTTGTTTCCTCAATTTACCTTATAATATAAAAACTAAAAATAAATTGTTTGTCAGAAACTAACTAAAAAAACTCATTTGTTTCTCAAATACTACCTAATATTAATGATATATTATCATTGATATAAAATTAAATATATTATTCTTTTGTTAAGTACATACTACTCCATCCGATCTTATTTGTTTTTCCACTTTGGATTTTTCACAAATATTAAGGTAGATAGATAGAATCTTTGGGTTATAGTGGGTATTATTTCAATTATATAGTAGTGTGAAGTAATGATTGTATTGGAAGTATGAGAGAGAAAATAATTAAATAGTAGTGTGAAGTCTTGATTGTATTTGAAGTATAAGAGAAAATAATTAAATAGTAGTGTGTAGTAAGAAAAAAGAGGTTTTAAGGAGTAAAAGTGGGATGAAAAATTTTCAAAAATAGAAAGGATTCTAAAGTCGAAGAACTTTTGAAACAACCCATTATAATAAGGTGAAAGAACTTAAAAGAACGGGGAGGAGCATTATATAGGAAAAATTATCGTAAATAATACAACATTTTGTTAATTTTCCTACAATAATATCAACTATTGATTAACAACTTTAGTTTATTAACTTATATACCAACTTTTTTTGTCTTATAATCACCTATAGTTTGATTTTTAACATGTTATGAATTTTCTGGGAAAACAACTCTTTAAATTGATATTTTCATATTTAATCAATAGTTGGTAGTATTATAGGGAAATTAACAAAAGGTTGTATTACTCAAGGTAATTTTTCCATATTGTTAATTTAAGAAGATAGTATTTTATTTATACTTAGCTTATTCTATAAATATAGGCTTTTACATTCGATAATAATTAAGTTTATTTTTTCTCTCCATAACTCCAATTATCTGATATATGATTAATGATTATCTCTGTACATCATATCATATCATACAATACTATAAAAGTCTTGGAAAATTCCAAGTGTCATCATTTAAAGAGGCATGACAATATTTATCAAATTTAAACTCTAATATTTTTTGTTTAAGTTTGAAGCTAAATTAAAGTATTTGTAGGATCATACAATCATACAATACTATAAAAGTCTTAGAAAATTTCAAGTGTCATCATTTAAAGAGGCATGACAATATTTATCAAATTTAGAATCTAATATTTTTTATTTAAGTTTGAAGCTAAATTAGGTAAAGTATTTGTAGGATATACTATAGTAATTCTATTTAGTTAACTTTAAAATTTTAATATGTTCAACTGAATGAAATCATACAATACTATAAAAGTCTTGGAAAATTTCAAGTGTTATCATTTAAAAAGTCATGACAATATTTATCAAATTTAAAATCTAATATTTTTTGTTTAAGTTTGAAGCTAAATTAGGTAAAGTATTTGTATGATATACTATAGTAATTCTATTTAGTTAACTTCAAATTTAATATGTTTAATTGAATGAAAAAAAAGTTATATATTAGGTAATTAATTAAAATAAACGTCAGTAATTATGTTTTGATTTAAAAAATCATGTATTTGGTAAATTTAATACAGTAGTTACTACTTACATTATTATTTGAAACTGCTTTTGTATATATTTTGCACTAACAAATTCGTGCATTGCACGAGTTTCTATACTAGTTTGTTATAACTTTAGTGCCTAGTAGTAAATAAAAATAAGCAACTTTTTATAAAAAGAAGGAAAAATTATCGAGAATAATTTCTACTTTTTGCGTTTTCCTGTGAATAACCTCTACTTTTGATTATTCATATATAATCCGAACTTTTCACTGTAACTGCTAACAATACCCCCTTCGTAAATTTAACTGGCTACAGACGATCGAAAGCTGATTTGAATGTCTTTAACTAAATAACCTTCTTCTGCATTCAATTACACTTGCAAAAAAACCCTAAATTCATTTCATCCCTAAATTCTAGGTTCATCCCATAAACCCTACATTTTCATTTGCTTACTATTTCACCCCCAAATTCAAAGAAGGAAGTTCGAATTTGGTTGTTTTTGTTGTTGCTCTTCATAAAAATGGTAAGCTTCTATTCTCGTGGAGGTTTCGGTACTATTATTGGCTTAAATGTGCGAATTTCTAATATTCTTGAAATGAAAATTCTTAATTTTTAGTAAGGTTGAATTGAGTTTTCTCTTACCTAAACTTTGGTTTGACAATGGAGAAATGGAGAAAGAAGGGGGAAGAAGATGACAACAATAAGAAGGAAGAGAACATGTGATAAACGACTCTATCACCTACTGTAGTCGGTCAAATTTATGAACGGGGTGCTGTGAGCAAATACAGTGAAAAGTTCGGATTATTCATGAATAAAGTATGGGTTCTTCACAAGAAAACGTAAAAAGTAGGAATTATTTTCGACAACTTTTCCTAAAAGGAAAAAAATATTTAGAATGAGCTTCAAGGTTAGGGCTGAGCAAAACTATCTGATGATCTGATTATTCGATGATTCGATTTGATATTCGATTCGATTTTTAGGATATCCGATTCGAAGTTACAATTCGGATCAAATATCCAATTCGAAAATTCGGATATCAATATTTGTAGATTCGAATATCCGAATATCCGACATTTTTTTGAATTGTCTGATATCGGATATCCGAAATTATTTCGGATAGTCGGATATCAAATATCGTATATCCACATATTATAAGTAATTTCGGATATCCGTTATTCATAAGAATAAAATTATAATTTTATAAATAAATTATTTTGACTAAATTCGGATATCGGATATTTCGAATATCCGATTGAAAATTTTCAACTTTTTCTCATAGGCATCGGATATCTCGAATATCCGATTCGAATATTGTCGGATATCGGATATTAGATATCCGAGTCGGATCGAATCGGATATCGGATATCAGATATATCAGTTTTCGGATATCTGATCCGCCTGTGTGTTTCGGATCGGATATCCGATTATGCTCACCCCTACTCAAGGTTGAATGGAACGATCAGAACTTCAGCCATTTGAAACAAATGGTAAAGAGTGAAATGTAGGAAAAAAGATCCAAACATATTATAGAATAGAAGACACCAAAACAAAAAACCGAAAATAAGGAGAACATCTACAAAGTAAGGTAAATGATCTTCAAAAAGATAACATCACAAGGTGAGTCATGAGTAGAGGTGTTCAACGGGGCGGGGCGGGTCGGGTCAAAATTTAAATGGGTCGGTGCGGGGCGGGTCATGTCAAATGAAAAATGGGCCGGGCCGGGTCAAGCCCATTTAAATTTGACCCTCTTTGACCCTTTTTTAAAAAGTTCATAGAATAGCTTTTTTTATTATACTTTATGGCCCATTGGGTCGACTTACTTATGTATATAATAATATTTTAAAAAATAAAAAAAAGTGGTTAATTTTTTTTCCGCAATTAATATTTATAATTATCCGACCCGGCCCGGCCCGACCCGCTAATGACCCGTCAAAATGTGACCCGACTCTTGACCCCTTGGGTCGACCCGCCCCATTGAACATCTCTAGTCATGAGAATAATCGTGTGTTAAGTTGGACGCTTGGACTTAACTTTTCAATAAGAACACATGCTCCTTATACGTAATTTTAGTTGGTTTTAGGTAGTATTTTTAGTGATTTATGATAATTTTGTCTCATGAGTTTATTGTTGTGTTCTGCATGAGTTTTGAGGCAAAATTAGAGCTTTACTAGATTTTGGAGTAATAACAGGGTGAAGGCCTAGAGAAATGGCCTAAGACCCCTTTGCAAAGTGAAGGAATCATGCCAAGAGTACTCCCAATTAGAGGTGTTCAATGGGCGGGTCGACCCAACGGGTCAAGGGTCGGGTCACATTTTAACGGGTCATCAGCGGGTCGGGGTCATTAACGGGCCTTGGTGTAAAGGGTCGAGTAATTATAAATATTAATTGCGGGAAAAAAATTTTACCACTTTTTTTTTTTTAAATAATATTATTATATACATAAGTAAGTCGACCTAATGGGCCATAAAGTAAAATAAAAAAAAGCTATTCTATGAACTTTTCAAAAAAGGGTCAAAGTGGGTCAAATTTAAATGGGCTTGACCCGCCCCGGCCCGTTTATCATTTGACATGACCTGCCCCGCCCCGGCCCATTTAAATTTTGACCCGACCCGCCCCGCCCCGTTGAATACCTCTACTCCCAATGAAGAAGCAACGAAGAAATCAAGGCAAAATGGACACCAGAGGCCAAGCGACGAGTCGTCGCCCATATGCAACGATCGTCACTCGTATTGCTGATCCCATGAATTTTACATAAGAAAAGCGACGAGTCGTCGCTCACCAATGCGACGCTCATCGCTCAATCAACAAACTGCACTGCAGGAGAAACTTTGCGACTCGTCGCCTATCGAGCAACGATCGTCGCTTTATTATTCGGAGCAGTTTCCTGACGGTTTCTTTTCTAATTTTTTGAGCCACTATATAAAGTGGCGGTTGCCATTTCAGAGGGGATCCAGTTTTCAGTTTTGAGCATTGAGTTTTAGTTTTTCATTCTGTAATCTTTCTCTAGAACCTAGTAGTTTTCCATTGAAGCTTTCCTTGATGAACATCGTTTGTTACATTTTGGATTATTGCAATTTACGTTTTCATTCATCCAATTAGTACGTTTTCATGTTTATATTAATTATTTATTGCATGTTTTTAATAATTATGCATAATGAGTAGTTTTCTTATCTAGGGTTAGGGCATAATCTCTAATTCGAAGCATAGATTGATATTTTATCGATTGATTGTGTCGATTTGAGTCTATAATTGAACCTACACTTAATGAATCTCAGTTTAAACATTTTTGTTAACCTTTTCAATAAGATTGAAGTTTGAGATTAGGATTAACTTAGGATTGAGATATACTTAAGTTTAATCTCTTCTAGTTTAAGCAATAGAACGGAAGTTTGAGAATTAATACTAGGTGGTCTTAAATCGATATTAACCAATAAAGTGGAAGCTTGAGGTTAATTAGATCACGTTCAATTATATCGATGGCTCAATTTTATACAATCATAAGATTAATTGATCTCTATGTTAGAATTAGGCGACGCCCGACGCCATAGAGTTTGTCATATCATTGTTATCACACCCTTGTTATTCTTTGCATTAGTTTATTTGCATCATAGAACTAGAATCCAACCACACATTATGTTTAACCCGTGTCTTGTTAATCATAAAGCTTACAATTTGAATTAGCTTGTCTCCTTGTGATCGACCCGCAACTACATGTTCACCGTGTGCTTGCGGTATATATAATTTGTCCGATCAATCACCCGTTTGATTGTTGGTACCGAATGATAATAAATTAGTAATGAAAATGAATCATAGTGTCATGAGATGTACCACGTCATTCCTTTCATAATGTAACGTTGATCGTAAATTTTATTTTATTTTTTCATAATTTTTCATCATCACCTAATACCAGATATCAGGTGGGTCGAGGTAGGAAATAGGATGGCAAATCTAACATAAGGGGTGGAAGTGGGGTGGGCGGAGGTAAAATTTGAAACAAGTAAGCAAAAAATTATAAAAAAGTTCATACAATAGCAAACTTTGCAAAATAATTTCCAAGATAAGCAGTTTTTTTATCAAAGTTGTGATTTGGGGTTGTTCGCTGTCAGTAATAGCGAATAAAGACTAGACGCCAAAAAAAAGTCAAAGAGTTTGTTCTCCTAATAGCGAACAAAACCTTATGATTTTTTTGACCTCCGGTGTTTGTTCGCGGTTAGTAACAGCGAACAGATGCGAGCTAAAAACAGCAGATCCCCATATTTGACCAGGTTTTAGCTTTGTTCGCAGCGAAAAAAGCTAAAACCTGGTTAAACATGGGGATCTGCTATTTTTAGCTCGCATATGTTCGCTGTTACTAACCGCTAACAAAGACTAGAGGTCAAAAATAGTCAAAAGTCTTACGGATGATCGGGTCTGTTTCGGACGGGTAGCATTCGGTTCGGTTGTATTTCGGATCGATTATTTTTCGGTTGCGTGTTACGCCGAATTACACTCGGGTCGGGGCAGTTAGTCACGGTTCGGTTGAAGATCGGTTATTCGAGCTATCGGGTTAGCATCAGTTCGGTGTCGGTTGAAGTTCGTGTCGAGTGTCAATCGGTCTCGGGTAGTCACCGTTAATAATTGGTTCGGTTTTGCCGGGTACAAATCAGGTTCGGATTTTTTTTTTATTACAAAATTCGGCTACGTATTACTAATTACTATCGATCAAATCACAATTAAACTAAGTATTTAGTCATTTTTTTAATTGATGACCAGATTCCCTTTACTTATAGCAAAATAGTTAAAAAAAAAAATACAAATCAATTAGTGATCATTATTACTTTGTTACTTTTACTTGTTTGACCGGAAATTAAACATAAAGTTCTATCAATTTTCATCTAATTTGATTAAAAGTAGTTAAGTATACATTAACTATTGATTATTAACTCTAAATATATGAAACTATGTATTTATAAAAGTAAATTTATTAAAATATCTAACACTTATTACATCATACACTATATTAATTTTAATGTATAGTGATGAAAAAGTCAAAGTGAATATGAGAGTGACAAGTGTAATTTTTTTATTGGTTAGTATTTTTTGCAGGAGTATTTATGGCAAGAAATTTTTAAATATAGCAGGATTATTTATTAACAAGGATTTTTAATGTTTAGTATAGTAATTATATGACCAGGAATCTTTTCCTAAATACGGCAGGAGTAAACTTGACCAGGGATTTTTAATGTTTAGTTTAGTAATTATATGACAATATGGCAATAATAACAATGAGATCAGGGATTTTGACCAGTAATTTTTTTATTTATGGCAATAATAGTATAGTGATTAATTTATTTATGACCAGAGATTTTGACAACTGAGACAAAATTTCTACAAATTTAAAACGGCAGGATTTTAAAATATGTCATTGTACTAAGAATGTAGTATATAAACAGGTGTTTCAAAACTTATAAACTCTTTATTAACAACCTATTTTGTGTTTTTTATATTTAATTCTTTTTTTTAATTACAATGTATGTATGTAATAATTTATCACGCACCTTCATTTAATATTTTCGTTCGTATAAAATTTCACTAAAATATCAACGTATTAAAAAATCCGTGCATTGCACGGGTTTCTATCCTATTTTAATAAAGATGAAGAAAAATGACAAATGTCGCAACCATAATGATTTTGACAATTGGATAATTTTGATTAGATGAATATGCTGACCAAGCAAATTAAGTATTAAATTGTACTCATTTAACTAATACGTTATATAAGGAAATCTAGCAATTTGTTTTAATTTGATATTAAATTGCCTCAATTGGATAACAGTATATGAGTAATTAGTCATTAATAATTAATTGATACATGTTTAAGAAAAGAAATTATGTTATTTAACTGATACGTTAAATAAGAAAATCCAACAATCAATTTTTAATGTGATATTAAATTGTATTAAAAGGATTAGATTAAATAGTCAATAAAAATTTTTCATTGATTGATTAAAAAAAAGTTATATTGCATCAATAAGATAACATTTTTTTTTGATTGATTGAATAAAAATTAAAAACGGAAAATCAGTTTTTTCAATTGAATAGCAGAGTTTTAAACCAAAATCAATGAATATACAAAAAAAAAATAATGAGCGAATAAATTGTAAGCATGTTAATTTTGTTTATATTGAAACCTCAAATGAATTGACTATTATGGCAATTAGATTCTACTACATATATTGGTTACTCTAAAATCATGAGTTTCTACACACATATTGTGAATATTTTGTGAAAAGAAGTGATATTTGCAACTTGATACATATCAGTGAATATTTTATTAATCTCTTTGATAGAAATAATCCCATTAAGATGATTTTTTGATAAGATTAACAAATTATAAATAATTATGTAATATTTTGATTTTTTGAATAAAAGATGAATAATCAAATATCATTTATAAGTTATAACATAGTTAGTAATATAATAGTATATTTTGTTTACAAAAAATTCTTTTAATATCAGTTTTTATAGTAATTAAATAGCCCAGAATCAATTTTATACTCTGGTTTTAGCTTAATATCAGTTTTTAATATCAATTTCAGCTTAATTGATTGAAAAAAAAAACATTAAAATTTTATTCAACTAAATAAGGAGGAAAATAAATAGAAGCACCTCAATATATGCTATAAACATTTAACAGAAAACTGGAGCAATTATACAATTACTAAAAAGCTTGGAAAATTCTATATGACATCCTTACAAAGATTTTCCATATGGAATAATTAAATTGATTTATTGCTATATTTATTATTGCACTAAATAAGGTAAAGTTCATTTTATTTTATAACATGGCATTATACTTTATTATATTTCTACTATATTGATTAATTGATTGAAATAAAACACCAAAATTTTATATAAGTAAATAAGGAGAAAAGTAAATAGCAACACCCCTATATATGCTAAAAACATTTAACAGAAAACTAGAGCAATGTAGATAAAACTAAAAAAAGTCAAAGGTAAATAGCAGCACCCCATTATAAGGGCTTCCAACTTAATAGATTTAATAAATAATTATATAAATGTTTAAAATCATAATACTTTTATATTTTAATACTAATAACCGTGCATTGCACGGGTTTTTATACTAGTTAACTAATAAGACGATTGAATATGAGTCTATCATACTTCTATGTTGAAAATTGTTCAGGTTTACAGCAGTTCGATCTAAAATTCGTTCGGATTAAGTCGGTTTTAGCCGGGTCAAGTTCAGTTTCTAGCATGATTCGGGTTGGATATGACTCGGGTCGGTCATTATTAGGTTCGGGTAATCTCGATTACCGGTTATGTGTCGATTACAGCTCGGGTTCATCTTTCCTGTTTTCAGTTTGGGTACAACTTTGGTTCGAGTACTGTCAGTTTGATAAACCTAAAAAAAGAACACATTTTCGGGTCGATTTACTCTCGATTTCGATTTCGGTTCAGATTTCCGGAACGGATCGCTTTTGAACAGCTATATGTTGGCTGTTACTAAGTGCAAACATCCCCATTTTTAGATATTTTTTCCTATTTGTTTCAAATTTTCGGGAGAGAGGGTTGGCTGTGCGGAAATGGACATTCTAAACTTTTTTACTTTTGTAAAAATTTTTGTTATTTCACTTTGTTTTTTCTTCATTTTTTGTTAATTTACTTAAAAAGAATCACAATTTGTAATACGTAATCTGCTAGTTTAAATCATTCACAATTAATTAAAAATTTAAATTCTTGTAAAAAAATCGATAAAAAATTAAAAAAAAATACAACAAAACCTACCAGAGAATTACCAATAACTACTCAAAATTACTTCTTAAAAAATAAAAACACCGAAACCATTAATCCAAAAGTCTCTCAGTTTCTCTCTCCTCCCCAATTCTTTATCTCACTTCCAAATTTCAATTCACTCAAATTTCACTTTACATCTTCACACATTTTGCTTTCGCGCTCTCAAAGTTTGTACTCTATCTATTTCCTCCTTCGTCATCTCGGAATGTATTGGTGTTTGCATTGATAACTAAAAGGTTCGTTTTTATTATTTCAACTTGTACATCGCTTAATTTAGTTTGTTGTTGATTCATATGAATTATTGGACATAGTTTGTTGTATTCTATGGTATCTGTGATGGAAAACGACTTTGATTTGGAAAGAAACGTTATTTCGACATCTGAAGTTTCTAAAGTTTCGAATAATGGGCATACTGCTAAAGATGAGAGGGTAGACGATTTAGGTATAAAAGGGAATATTAGGGTTTCTTCTAGGGAAGATTTAGATGTTGGGCAAATTGAATTTGATGAAACTAGGGTTTTGCGGGGGATGAAAATGGAGATGAATGAAGCTAGGGTTTTGGGTGGGGGTTCTGATTACATTCAGGAAATTGGGAATTTCGAGAATGTTAAGGGAGTGGAGGAAATTAGGGTTTTTTTGGAGAATGATGAGGGAAAAAATGAGGTGAAGGTTAAAGAAGATGAGGCCGTTAGGAACAATATGGGTTTTGGTGGTCAAGGGGATGGAGCGACTACTGATGATAGACTGAGGTGGAAAGGTGTTTGGGAAGAGGAGAATAAGAAGATGGATGTGAATGATGTGGATGATGAAATGAGAGTTGGAACTTTGAAGACTATAGATGACAGGTTTGAAATTGGTGACATGGTATGGGGTAAGGTGAAATCGCATCCGTGGTGGCCGGGGCATCTGTTTGATGAAGCTTTGGCTAACTCTTCAGTTCGTAGAACGAGGAGGCATGGGCATATGTTGGTTGCGTTTTTCGGTGATAGCAGTTATGGGTGGTTTGATCCCACAGAACTTGTTCCATATGACCCACACTATGCTGAGAAAGCACAGCAGACTACTTCAAAGAATTTTGTTAGGGCTGTTGAGGACTCTGTAGATGAGGTAAGTCGGAGGAGTGCTCTTGGTTTAAGTTGTTACTGCCGGAATCCATCCAACTTCCGCCCTGCAAATATTTATGGTTATGTTGCTGTTGATGTTGTGGATTACGAACCTGGTGCTATTTATTCAGTGAGCCAAATTCAGAAGGCAAGAGATAGCTTCCAGCCTAAGGATACCCTTTCATTCATACAGCAGTTGGCCGTGGCTCCAATGAATGGCGAAATTAAGAACCTTGATTTTATTAAATACAAAGCTATCACCCTTGCTTATCGTAGATCCAAATTCGAAGAGTTTGATGAGACGTATGCTCAAGCTTTTAATTCCCATTCACCTAGATTACTTGAAAAAGGACCTTCTCGAGGTATAGCTTTCCTGCCTTGTTTTGTTTGATATTTTCTTGTTCATCTTATGTCCATTGGGATTTTGGGCTCTGCTCTTGCGACTTTTGTTGATTTGCAATTGAGTGGCTACAATGCTTGAGCTCCCATTGGGCTTGCTTTTGAGTTGTTATTCTTTTTTTGCTGGAAGATTATCTTTATCGGCATGAGTTCAACTATGATTAACTTAGATTAGAAATTGTATTATGATTTTCCCATTATATGTGAGTTTCTTAGCATTTGCCGAACATTGCAAAATTTAAATGTTTGTGTGGATACTGAGGAGAATCAGATTTGCAAAATGATGCCTTGATCCTTGGTAATTACTTTTGAAGTTAGCTTCTTATTTGAGCACAAGATGATATCATTAGTTTGCCGCACAATGATTGTACTAGTTTTTAGCATTAGAAATGCTCATTTGATCAGAAGTCCGAACAAGTATCGACCAAAGTTGAACGGCTTCCCTATTCAATCTTTGAGTTATCTATTTCTCTTTTTTGTTTTGTTAATTTGAATGGCTTGAAGTTTTTGATGGTTGTGATATTTTTATCACTGCTAATGAATTGCAAACTTATATATTACTTTCATCTTTATTATTATTATTGTTTGAGTTGTAGAATGTTGAACAAATTTACATCCAAGACTCTATATTATTGTAATTTGTGATACATGCAAAACTATTTTTGTGGTCAATTCGGTTGGTTTCACAGTTGTCACATCCAATATTGTGGTTGTGGTGAAATTAAAAAATCGTTACAATGCGGTTGCGATGCAGTGCTGTAGTTTATAATTTGTACTTTGATTGGATGTAACTTAATATTTCTATGAACCTATTTCGACATTTGATAAGATGCCACCTCTGATAGGCGAGAAATGCCTTCTTGAAATAAATTGTTGTTATTGGAATTATGAAGTCTTTTCATCAGGCACAATCAAGCTTTGGACTGTTTATGATTTTTATAATAGTAGTCTTAACTTTTTAGCAATAACTATTGTTGGTTAAGGATCCCTCATTTTAGCCCAGATGTGTTTTCTTGAATTTTCTTATGAGAAAAAGGGTCTTGGAAAAGGGCTTGATCTTTTCTTGCACATAGCATGTTACATAAGATGATGAATCTCAGGATGATGGCATTTGGCTAGACGAGTTCAGGATCAACCATGAGGGAGACACTGCATATTGGCATGGTTAATGTACACATTCAACTTATGGATTGGCTTTAAGAGAGTTTGCAATGTAATTATTAGTTGCAAAGTTAAAGTTCCGGCACATGATTAAAGAATGTAAAATTTGTTTTAGTTAGGTTGAACTTTGGTCATTCCATCAATAAACCCAAACATTGGGTCAAACCATCCTTCAAAAGGCGGTGGAGGCGCTCGAGGCGTGAGGCGGTGGAGGCGCAGGTGAGGCGCGCCTTTTGACTCGCCTTTGTGTATGCGCTGCGCCTGGACTACCTGAAGCGTTTTAGCTAGCGCCTCCTTGCGCCCTGCGCCTAGGCGCGCCTGAGGCGCGCTTTTTAAAACAAAGGGTCAAACTTATGGTTCATTTATTTTCATTACCAACGAAATCAAGATTTAGTGATTTAGTAATATAAAAAAATCTACAACTAATTTGACATGGCATTATATGTGGTGGCAGTGTATGTAGTAATCCAAGTGGTTTTATTTATATTCATATTAATATTAGATTCATTTATTTATATAAAAATAATCTTTGTCCGCCATTAATCCTTGAAAACCAATATTCTTTCATGTTTCATCTACTTCTTTCTTCCATTGTCATGGCATACATTTCCACTCAAACTTCCAATTGTATTTTTAACATTTAATCAACAAATGTTTGACATTAATCACTACAACATTTGAACTTCAATTTCCGACTATAATTCAGATCAGTATATCACAAGAACTTGATGAGTTCAACTAAAACAAAATATATTGACGTGTATTATCTGTATTATCTTCGTGGTTCTTGATTTCAATTGCAATGGGACCTTGGTGTCGACGTTTATTTGGTTATGCGTAAGTGATCAGGAGTGGAAAAGATGTTTTAATTAGATCAGGCCTGCTCTAGAAAACAAGTAACTTCATTGTGTTTGTTTTATGAATGAAGTTGAAATGCAAATTGTTGGTTTGGTTACTTCAATTAAGTTTTAATCATCATGGGATGGTTATACTTTAATATATATCCTTGGGCTGCTTGGCTGTGTTGGTGTTTTTAAATTTGATGCTCTAGGCTGTGGCAGTGTTGTGGTATATTGATTATGTAGATTGTTCTAAGAAAGAATTTGTGGTACGTTATAAATAAGAGTAATTTGAACTGTTCAATCAGCAGACAAAATCTTCGAGATTTTGATTACTAAACATAGATATTGTAAACTGTTACTATCTGGATATCTCTATGTTATTATAAACATGCTCTTGTTTCTTATCTGAACTGTATTGCTTACTGTTCTCAGTAGTGTCACATGATTCCCTTATTCCCTCAAGAATAGCCAACAGGAAAAGGAAAATATGGTCGGTTTTGGACTATTTTTGGACCAATTTGAGCGAATTGTGAATACCAAAGGCGAATTAATCAGCACTTTATGTTAAATTGGTTGAGAAACTTATGTGAACATATGATGTTTGCTACTAAGGGTTAATTGAAAACAATCTCTTTGCTATTACTAACAAGGATAAAATTGTTTACATATACAATCCCCTCAAACCCCCAAAGGTGGGATCATAGCATTGGGGTAATCGAATGTTTTGGTTGAGAAATTTGGAGATTGCTGTAACTAGACTAGCTATTTTTATTTAACTTTACTGTGATATTCTTGGTGGTATGACTCAAATGATTCAAGTAAATGAAATGACTTCAAATTGAAGTGTCTAGTGGTGGAACTGTGGAAGTAACATCTGAAAAGAGAAACTTGTAACTATGTCGAATTTGTGAGAACCTGATAAGATTCATGATAGGTTTTAGCCTTTTGAAGCTTTACAGGTCAAGTCCCTTGCTTTGTTGTTCTAGTGGCATTAACTGGCCAAGCTTTTCATGATTACGGTTGCCAGCTCTAGCTTTTCAGTTTGCGTGACGCATATTTTGTACTCCATTTGCCCCATATCATTAATCACATTTTAGGAATGCAAAATGTCATTGATGGACTTTTGACAAATAAAATTTTGGTTTGATTGCATAATAATTATTAGATGCTTTGATCGACTATAATTACAAATTTAACAATTATTTTGGGTCTTAAATTAACCAATTGACAAATAAGATGGATGGAGAGAGTATTCGAATATTGATATTGCATTATTGTGTTCATATTGCTGTCTTTTAGCTATTTAGACATGCTAGAGTTTTTAATGTTGTAAATTTTCTGGGAGGCTCGAGCCTCATACAGAAGTTTGTGTGGTTTTGGTGTGAGGTTTACTTGAATTTGTCGTAGCTAATTTTGTGTTTTGTATTTTTCCTTTTTCCAGCTCCTTTAAGTGGCCCGTTAGTCATGGCGGATACTCTTGGTGGTCGAAAGAGCACTAAAGTTACAAAAACCAAGGAGCAGTCTAAAAAGGATAGATACCTTTTTAAGCGCAGAGATGAAATAGGTGACTTGAAGACAGCACCAATCGCTCCAAGTCATGCAAGCTCCTCTTCATCTTCTGCATTGGAGGATAGAACATCTGATACAGCTGCAGCTGCTTATGTGTTCCAGAAAAGAGGTTCAGATGTCCTCAATGATGGGCTGGGTGAAGCGTCTATAATGGATCAGGTGGCAAATTCTGCTCGTGCTGGAACAACAAAAAACGCACCAACTGCAGGTTGGAAATAGTCCTACTTTACTTTCTTGCTTAATAGGGAGTGACCTGATATTGTCTCTTTGGAACTTAATATTGGATATTTTGTTGTGCAGGTCTTGATGTGATGGTGCCTTCTGGATCACAAGAATTGGTGTCTAGTGTTGTCACAGACAATGTGCACGAGAAGGTTCCAGAGAAAGAAATTGGCAGCCGTAAGAAAACTGACTCCAGCCATCTTGGCGTAAAAGATAGCTTGATGAAGAAGAAAAAGAAGGCTGCTAAACGCCCTATTGGAGAACAGTGCTTTGAGAAATCTGTCCGTCCAGAGAAGAAGATGAAGAAAATAAAGAAGAAAGATGGTCAAAGGAGCATAGAGCTTGGGGAGAGAGATTCTGTTGTGTCTGGTGGGGTGGTTAAACCTGCAGGAATGCCTACTGAGTCTCCTGTTTCGTTTAGAGTGGATTCTCGAGTAAGCCAGTGGAAAAAGGAGTATGAAGCAACCAACTCTTGTCCACCAGCGGGGTTGCCATCATTGGACAGCGAGTCTGATTTATCACAGATATTGGCTGATTTACGAGGCCTTGCTCAGAATCCTGTCCATGGTATAGAAATGAATAGACCTGCAATTGTACGGCAGTATTTCCTGAAATTCCGGTCCCTCGTCTATCTGAAAAGCTCCAGTGCTCCAACCCCTATCGAATCTGTACCTAATGAGGCTCATGCCATCAAATCTTCTGAACCTGTGGACAAACCTATGGAGAGCAGTAAAGGTGTATCTTCTCTAAAACTGCAGAGGCTCTCAGCTAAACAAGAGGATCCTGTAAAAGCGCAGAAGAGAATCCCTTCAGAGCGTCAGGAGGAAAGAGCTGCAAAAAGGGCCAAGAAAATAAGTGAAGCTAAATCTTTGAGTGCTGAAAAGAAGGGCCTACTTAAAAACCCAGAAGTTCAACAGCAGGCGGTGGCAAAAGTCAAGGTGGCTGGGGCACCAAGTTCACATCCAAAACATATGAAGACAGAGCAGCATGAGAAGAAAATGGATCGTCCACCTAGGGTCGAGGAGCCCACGGTTCTGATCATGAAGTACAGCAAAGGTGCCTCTCTCCCTTCCATGACAGAGCTGAAGGCAAGATTTGCTCGATTCGGCCAAATCGACTTAAAGCATTGTCGGGTCTTCTACTCAACAAACACCTGCAGAGTTGCATTCCTTTATAAACAAGATGCAAATGTTGCTTATCGCTATGCCATGGGAAGCAAATCTGTGTTTTCAAATGTGAAGTTTCTGTTGAAGCCGTTGGAATCTCAACAGCCCAACAGCAGCAAGGTAGAAGACGCCCCAAGTGAATCTTCAGTAAATCCGATTTACTCAGTAGCAGAATCAAGATCTATGGCCCCAACTCCAATGCCACAGCAGTCTGTGCCGCAGTTGAAGTCCTGCTTGAAGAAGCCCTCTGGAGGCGATGATATTGGTGGTCCCAACAATGGTGGAGGTACTGCAAGAGCAGCCCGGGTCAGATTTAATTTGGTTGACGTTAAAGATAGTAATGATATTAGAGGAGGTCTTCAAGGCCAAAAGTTGGAGTCTAGGAATTCAATGTTATCGTCTTATGAAGGTCCATCATCTTCCCCGTCTTCATCTGTTGCTATGCATATTAGTAACAATCAAAGGTTAAATGTTTCTTCACATCCATTGCAACCCCCGCTCCTTCCCCTCTTGCCCCAGTTTAATAGTGCTCATGTTAATCCCATGGTAATTACTCCACAACCGTTACCAGAAAATCAAGCCCCCCCACAGCCTACCCGAGACATCTCACATCATATGATAACCCTTTTGACAAGGTGCCACGATGTGGTAACCAATATTAAGAATGCATTAGGGTATATGCCCTACCATGCTCTTTGAGGGAATTACAATGGTGAACACACTCTGAGAAATAAGTCGGACAAACCCAATTATCAAGTCTCCTGAACAATGAAGTCTCGGCTAGTGTTTTCATGCCCAAATGAGTGCAATGATGCGGCCTAGTAAAACATAGTTTATACAAGAGAAAAGGAGTTGAAAATGGTACAAATCATTGTACAAAAATGTTGGTTCGGTGATTAGTTGATTAGGAGACGGAGGGCGGAAGGGTTAGACGGGTATCAAAGGGCACTTGTGCTTGGTTAAATTGTATTTGGAGGGCTTTATAGTTTATGTAGCTCTTAAAACGGGAACCTATAATGTGCATTTGATCACTCCCCTTCCCCCTATGCATTTTGATTTTATATTTGCATGCTTGCTACAAAGGAACTTAATTTACATAAATTTTGTATGAGACGGTCTCATCGAGGCCTGTCAAGTACGAATTAAATAGCTCATCTAAAATGTACTATGAGAATATGTACTCTTTGTTGTGTTCGTCTCGCCTAGGGACGGTCTTTCACATAAATAGCTCATTAATTTAATAATTAAAACTTGAACTTAGACTAGAACTTCACTATTTTCAATGCACCATATGATATCTTTGATTTTGTGTTTAATAATAATTCTTTCAAAATTGACATTTTGATATTGACAATATTCTAGAGATAATTTTAACAAATGTGAGTATACATGGCAAGCACCACGTAGGATTGAAATAAACTTGTGGGATCGAAACATAGGATTGAATCTTATGATTGAAAGATTCTATAAATATGCAGAATTAATAAGTTGTATTGTGTTTATATTTATTGTTTGATCATTTTCAATTTAAAAATATTAAGAATCCATAAAATTTGTTTAAGATTTTACTTTAATTTGTGTTATTCAGCTAGTCTCTTGAGAGATCGTCTCTTTGAGAGACGTAACTCAAGTACAGGCCATTAAAGATTGATATCTACTTATTGTATCTTAATGTCTACTTATATTATTCTTAATGCTTATTTGTCGTATCCTTAATGCCTTCTTTTATTATCGTAAATATCTATTTATATTATTTTTAATGCCTACTTAATAAATTTAAAACAATATATAATGGGCCAATCCAATTAGAGATGGTCTCTCAAAAAGACAGTCTCTCACAAGAATTTGTGTTATTAGATGCATACATATTTCTTTTATAATGTCGTTATGTTCTCTATTCTTAATGAAATGACAAAATATATGGATAAGATATACACTAGCAAAAAAAATTTAATAAGTAGCTTAAATCGATCCTACCCATCTCTCTTTTCTGGGTATGAGTTGTCGTCGTCTTTCCCTCTCTAGGTCCTGCTCATGGTTTTTCTATGGGCGGGATACACTGGGTGTGACGATGATAATGAACCGATTCTATCCATCTACCAACGATCCTGGCTAATCCTAACGATCATGCCCACGATCCTACCCAACCTCACCAACGATCCTAATCAATCCCATCGATCCTATGCACGATCCTAACTGATTCCAATCCTATGCACGATGCTAATTGTTGGCACCAATTTGGGTCATAGAATCATACCGGGTATTAGGATTGTTTTTGCTTTTTTTGTATTTTTAGATTGTATTGAAATTGCATTAAAGCTATATTCATAGACTAAATATAATAATATATATAATTTCACAATCGATCACCCAAAAAACATTATACAACATAAAATTGTTTTGAAAATATCCAACGAACACATTAAAGTGTCTTGTAACATAAATAAAAATAGCTGATCCAGATAATTTAATATATATTTGGAATTATCCTATATATTAAATATATTTAATAAACTTAACCAATCTAGATAATATAAACTTAATCCAAACTTAACCAGATAATTGCAACAAATTGGACCCGATATTGAGGCCAAATTGGAGTTGTATGCAGATAAAAGATTGGACCCTTCAAACAAATGAAAACTGAAAAAAAGGATATGATCAAACAATGTTGATCTTGGATAAAAACTTACTTGATTTCACTCACCAAGAAGCCATTATTCCTACACTCTCAATTAAGGAATATTCATGGGATCTTGCTATAATCTTTCTTTGCTTCACTCACAAAGAAAAGAAGATAGAATAGGAAATGCTCTTGCACTTTCCCTTTAAAAGAGAAACTCCCTCTCATGAAATCTAATTTCTTAGAAGTGTTTTTTTATTAATCAACAAAAGCTAAATATTACAATGAGTAAATGGTCCTTTATATAGGCATAAGATAAAAGAAGCACATGCTTAGCACATGACTTTTAAAAATACAAATAGTCATGTGACTAATCAAAAACTCACATGCCTATTTTTACAAATACAAGAACAATCTAATTACTTCTAATTATAAGCTATTATCTGTCCTCTTTTGTAAGTTGTATTGATCTCCTTGTCCTTAGTCATATTCAAGCGTATGCACTCATGCCGAAGTGTTGAAAGCCTGCGCCATGTCAAACATGGTGCAAACTCCCCTTCTTAAAAAAGAATTGTCCTCAATTTTTAGGCGCTATGATGTCTTGGTAAGCTTGTTTATCCCTCTTATACACTATAAGAGTCCCATTTAACTTTTCACGGATTTTAAGAAGAGTTAAAATGGGACCTTAAGGGTAGGAGAGAGAGTGGTATTATGGGTTTTTAATTGTAGAGATTAATGAGTTAATGATTCTCACCAATTTCAAGCACTTTGTAACCAAATCTCAAAATTGATAATTTTAACACCAAAAAGTCGGAATATGTTTTCAGTACAACACCTAAATTACATCGTACCGCCAATTAAAGACCGAAATTACATAAATAAATCCTACAATTACAATAATTGTCTTAAATTACATCAACTTTTTCCGAGTAATAAATAAAATTACAAAAGTCCATTACGGTATCTCGGCTAGCCTTCTCAAATTTTCGACGGCCACGAAGTAGTTGCAGTTGTTACTGATCATGTGAGTGCGGATTTTCTTTCGATCATTAACTTCAGTTTTCATAAATTACCAAAATGATGCATTGTTAATTTCATAAATAGCCACCGATTGCAAACAACCATATTTTCAAATCCAATTTTCATCACAGTACCCACAAAAATTAAGAAATCCAAAATTAAAATGTCCAAAAAATAATGTAGGAGATCAAATACTAGCGCCAGGAATTTATAAAAATCAAAACTTCATCACAGCAGCAAAGAATGCCGCCAAAATCTAGAATTCACCAAAAATATTAGGCGTCATTAACCACATTTCATCAACAATAACAGAAACACAAACCTCAGCATATAAATAAACAGAAAAATTCCACTATCATTAATTGCACAACATACCATCTAAAAACTTGACAAAAGAACAAAGAGTACAAATAATACAAAATTTACTATCAGCATTAAATATGAAGGGGAAACCACAACTTGGGACCATTAATGCACTTGCAACTGAATTTCAAGTGTGTAGGAAGACAATCACAAAGTTGTAGAATGAAGTAAAGAGCCAACTCAGCAATAGAAACACAGTGATTAATCTCAATAGCAAGAGAGTGGGAAGAGAAGCATCAAACAAAATCAGCTTTGATAAACAAAAACTCAAGGCCATCAAATACGAACTAAAAAGTACTCAACATTCAGTGGCTAAGCAGATGGCCATCAAGTACCAACCATTAGAGCTAAATGGCCTGAAGGATTGTCTAAGCACATTTATATTCAACAAAACAATGCCAAACCACATATTGCACCTAATGACACTGAATTTTTACAAGAATCAATGAAAAGATGGCTTTTACATTCAACTTGTGCAACAACCACCCAATTTCCCTGATATGAATGTTTTAGATTTAGTTTTTTTAGGTCAATTCAAGATTTACAGTATCAAAAAGCCAACCGGCCAATATAATCAATGAGAATGTTGACATAACATCAACAAGCCAGCTTATATCAGAAAATCAAGAACAACAGTGATGGAAGCTAGCAAAGATAATTGGGCCATATATCAGAAAATCAAGAAGAACAGTGATGGAAGCTAGCAAAGATAATTGGGCCATATATCAGAAAATCAATTTTTTGGGAGCAACAACTAAACCAGCAACATCAACAAAAATACCAGCAACATCAAACACCAGCATCATCGAAAACCAACAAACCAGCAACATCAGTGACACATAGAAACAAATCTCAAATGACAATCCTTTTATTTTTGGACAAATTTTTGGGATCTTAAACAGTGGTTGTTTGCAGTACTCTCAGTTTATTCAAGCAAATTTTTTTTGAAATCATTGAGTAAAAGTCGAATATCTTTGCGCTTAGTAGTCGGAAAATAATGCAAACCCCATAGATTCAATTTTAAGTGGCTAAATAATGCTCTCACTTAAAAGTTCATAGAGCAACTAAAAAAAATGCATCAAGAAACGACTCAAAGAAAATCATCATCAGTCAAAAACCACATGCACCCACAAGAACAGAAACTCACTTGAGAAAGGACCAAACTTATCAAGCCACTCTTCTTCTTCACAATCAGTATTCGAAAATACAGCATCAGCGAAAGTATATTCACGATCAGTCCAATAATCAGGCTGAGGTGTGTAAATGGACTCACCTTCAGAGTCAAGGTCTCTTCCCCATTTAGGATCAGTCTCAACAGATGTTGAGTCATCATAATACTCGAAACATACATCCTCAACTCAGATTTAGGGTTTCCATCATTAAAACCCCTAAACTCAAGCTTAGAAGGCAATTTGTAAGGGGATTTGGGGATACTCAGTTTTGAAGAACTAGGCGAGTTAGGGTTTTTCAGGGGTGACTTGAATGGCGAGTTCTTGGTCTTCTAGGGTGAGTTCACAGGCAAGTTAGGGTTCTTAAGGGGTGACTTTGGATTTTCCATGTGAGCAGATAGAAGAACACAAAAGGACAGAAGAAAAGGGAGAAGAACAGTTTTTTGACGAACAGAAGATAAAGAACCAGATCTAGGGTTCTTCAAGAACAAAGATAGAAGAAGCAAAGAGACAATCAGATTTAGGGTTCTTAAAAAGACGAAGGGTAATTGGGTGAGGTTTAGGGTTAAAAAATGGATGGATGATTAATGGAGGGTGTATTAATTAGTTTTAAGATGTGATTGATTAATTATAAGGGAGGGAAATTAGTAAAGGTAATTGAGGATATAATTGTGAATATGATAAATTTCTAAGGGCATAATGGTAAAAAAAACTATAACAAAAAAGGAAATGGGACATTTAGTGTGACTTAACCCAAAATGAAAATAGGACACTTAAGCTGAATAAGAGGGAGTGTATCTTAAGCCACTTTTCACTAACTATTGGGAACCTGGGGTATTGGGTATTAGGAGTAGCCGTTCTTAAATTATTTTTCCACAAAATAACACTCAACTCTTTGAAAACTCACGACCGTTACAATATAATGCAAAATACGTTATGTTGCCGTTAAATGGTGAAAGGACACAAATACCCTTGTTTAATTTCAATAAGGAAAATCTACATGGTAAACACCAACTATAGGGAAAGGGGAGTGGTAGCAATTCTTAAATTTTTTTTTTCCACAAAATAGCATGAATATAAGAGCTGCTTTTTATTGAAATTAAACAAGGGTATTTGTGTCAGTCTACCATTTAACGGCTACATAACGTTTTTTGCATTATATTGTTACAGTAGTGAGTTTTCAATGAGTTGAATGCTATTATGTGGGAAAAAAATTAAGAACTGCTACCACTCGCCTTCCCCTAAAGTTGGTGCTTGCCATGTAGAATTTTCCTTAAAACTAAGTTGACCAAAATAACCATTCAATGAGTAATAGTAACAGCTAGACGGTGAGGGGCAAAATTGAAATTCAATCAGGTTGTGTTTGGAAACATGTATTTCATTTGAAAATTTAGAATTGGCTTAAATTTATTGTTTGGCAAATAAAAAATTTTAAAATTTGTATTTGGATCAAATTCCACAATTGTTTTTAAAGTGGTTAAAGTTGAGAATTTGAGAATGACTACTCAAATCTTGTTTTTTTCTCAAATTATTTATTTGTGATTTCATAATTGAATTTCAATTTTTAATTAAATATTTGTTCTCATACACTATATTATAGAATTCTCTACAATTAAAAATTGAATGACGTAGTTTCAGTAGAGCATTTATTGTCTTTGAGTTCTGTTGCCTTGTCATTGTTCCACTTTTCATTGGTAAAAGTGAATATATATTAAATTCTCCCCTCCAGTATACTGTTGCGTTTGACTTTTTACGTAATTTAATGTGTTAATTTGATTATTTAAATATTGAATTATATACATCTAAAAATTTTAAAAAGTTAATATTATGAAAGTATGAAACTAGACGATTCAAACAATTTCTCACTTGACTATATTTTTTCTTACATATTGGCCGCAATAAATAAAATAGCCTTAAACGAATAATAGCGTCAATAAGCGTAATATAACTAGTATTTTTTTTTTTTTGAAATGAATATAACTAGTATTTAAGAACAAAGGAAGTAATTTAAAATAATTACATGTATGTAATTAAAAAAAAAATAAGAAAAATAATGAAAATATTACATCAAATTGCGCGAAAACCTTAAAACTACATTTAAATAATACTAGAGGAAGTATCCATAATGTGTAATTAAGGTTTTTTTATCAAGTAGAATTTTTTTATTGTCATTATGTATTTTTAAAACAAATTGTGATTGTAATTTATTTGAATACTACACTAGAATGAATATATATTTGATGAATTTGGTTTGGTGAAGAAAAGTTTTTTCCGTACGTAATTGATTTTTTATTTAATTTTATGTACTTAGAAATAAATTAGACTATACTTGAGGAGTCATTTTCTAATTTAGATATAGTACAATTTTTAAATAAAAATTATTTTTATTAATAAATGACCATTACTACATAATATTCATTAGGGCCCAACAATTCTTAAGAACGACACTGATAATAAGTAGTAATGTTAGTGTAAGGAAGGAAACTTAAAACTTAATGTTGTATAAAATCGTAAATATAATAATAAGGATCTTTTGTGAATTATAGCCTCAAAGTTTTCTCGTTTTATGAATTATAGCCGCAAAGTTTTTTTTTGTATGAATTACAGCCACCAACTTTTTAAATTGACCACCATTACGGCCAAGTGACCGGTTGACACCGTTGACCATGATTTTTACCGTTGACTTTCCTTTTTTTTTTCTTTTTCCTTTTTTTTAGAGTTTTTTTTCTTGTTTTTTTTGTTTTTCCTTTTTTTAATTTAATTCTTCATCTCCTCCTTGTTCTCCATCATCTTCATCCTCTTCATCCTCCATTAATCTTTAAAGTCACTATTAATCTTCAAAGATCCAATTTTTCTTCAAAGTCCAAATCCTAAATTTCTTTCCACCATTAATCTCTCTTTATCACTTTCCTTACTTTGTTCTCCTCAAAGACCCAATCAAAGACCCAAATATTCAAAGACCCAATCACCCAAATTTCTCTACAAATCAAACTGAACAAAGTAACAGTGCGGATTTTATTTAAATCCGTTACTTTGTTTAAGTTTATTTGGTACACCGCAGACTTGTAAAAGGTAAATTGCATATTAAAATGTTCTTGATCCTTCCTTTTTACAACTCCAAATGAAGAAAGTTCTGGGAATCTCAAGTCTCACTATATTTCCAAATGAAGAAAGTTCTGGTAAATTGCAGACTTGTCTGGTAAATTGCATAATATATTTCTCAAAGTTTCACTAAGCTTAAAGCCCAATAAACAATGGCGGAAGTCGAGCTTAATTCCAATTGAAGAAAGTTCTGGGAATCTCAAGTTTTTATTATTAATCTTATTATCAATTAGCAGCTGCAATTATGCAAGGAAAAAAATTACACATTCTGGGTATTATAAGACCATTGAAATTAATTTTTCTGTTTTGTGAATTAATTTTGAGAGCCATTAATTGAAGATCTCACAATAATAGTTTTTGTGAGAAAGATGAATAATGGATTAACTAAAATAAATTTGGCTACTTTTTGAGACTTGTGAGTGGTGATAGGACTTTTAAAGTTGAAGTTAATGGAGATGAAGAAGATGAATGAATTAATTAAATTTTAACCCAGAAATAAAAAATGAATTTTAACCCAAATTCATTTATTCATACTTATTTTCTAAAAACCCAGAAATTGAATTGTATGATGGAAATTGAATTGGTGGAAAGTGATGAAGAGAGATTAATGGTGGAAAGAAATTTAGGGTTTGGACTTTGGAGAGAAATTGGGTTGAAGATTAATGGTGACTTTGAAGATTAATGGAGGATGAAGATGATGGAGAAGAAGGAGGAAGAGAGAGAAAGATGATTGGGGATGAAGAATTAAATTAAAAAAAAAAGGAAAAACAAAAAAAAAAAAGAAAAAAAAAGGAAAAACAAAAAAAAACTCAAAAACAAAAGGAAAAACAAAAAAAAGGAAAGTCAACGGTAAAAATCATGGTCAACGGTGTCAACCGGTCACTTGGCCGTAATGGTGGTCAATTTAAAAAGTTAGTGGCTGTAATTCATAAAAAAAAAAACTTTGCGGCTGTAATTAATAAAACGAGAAAACTTTGAGGCTGTAATTCACAAAAGATCCTAATAATAAAATATTTTACTTTTTGTGCCATAAAATAATAAAATAATATTTAGTGCTTAACAAAAACTTAAACAAAATAATATTTTAAAGTTTAATATTTGAAAGAAATAAGAAAATGGGAAAAAGATTTAGGAATTAAAGATAGTTTGGAAAGGATAACTAAAGGATTCGGAATTTAAATTGAAAATTAGGAATAAAGAAGTTTGAGTATGTTACAACAATACCAATGAAGAAAAATCCAGTATTTCATAGCAGATCAAAACACATTGAGAAACGACATCAGTACATTCGTGAGCTGATAAACAAGAAAGAGATCGAAGTACAGTTTTGCAAGACGGGGGAGACGCTCACAGACGTTATGCAAAATCCATATCAACTGATAGATTTATCGAGTTTGAAAGTCGACTCTGAGTTCAAGATTTTTCAGGGCAGGGAGAGTGCTAAACTAATGTAAAAAAATCTAGGATTTTAAAAATATTAAACATAAAACCATCTAAACTAAACAATTAAAAAATAAAAATATTTAAGATATTATTGTAGAAGTTCCAAGAAAGAAGTAATTAAAAAAATATCTGAGATAGTACAGTAGTTTTTTCTAGAAAGGAGTAATTAAAAAATAAAAATTTCTAAGATATTATGGTGGAAGTTCCTAGAACAAACGTTTTTAAAAAATAAAAATATCTAAGATATTATAGTAAGCTTGTAACCAAATTGATCACTAAGTCTATAAATATCCATTGATGTAATTAATGTTGGGCAATGAATAAAAATAGCCACCTCCCTTTCCAAATAAAATTTACTAGTTTTCCATCTAAATTTTCCTACAAGATGTAATCAAATGTAGGGATGACAAGTCAGTCCGAATCCAATCCTAGCCCGACTCGATCCGAACAAAATAATCCGATTCGAGTCCGAGGAAAAATTCATCTGACTCCGACTCCGACTTTTTGATCCGAGTCCGAGTTGGAGACGGACCGGAGTTGGACCTTATTATAAATCCGAGACTCCGACCCGACTCTGACCCTGAAGGACATCCGACTTTGAATTTGACTTTTACACTAATATTTTGTTTCCTTTAAAACTCTAAATGTGACTAATCAAGCTCTCTCTCGTACTAATTGTAATTTTCGATTTTGAAAAATTACTTGATATGTTTTATTTAATTTAGGAGTCGTTTGGTTGCGTAGGAATTAAATTCCTATGGGAAGTTGTAATTCATTGGAATTTACTTCCTTTGTCAATTTCCTAGGAATTACTTAATATTGTTTGTTTGACAATAGGTATTTTCATTTCCTTGGAAATAATTCATGGGAATTGTTAATGACCAATGGGGTATATGGTAATCTAATTCCTATGTCTCATAGGAATTAACTTCCCTTGGATTTTATAATTCCCAGGAATTTTAGATTTTTTGGCAACCAAACCATTTAACATAATACTATTTCCTAGGAACTTAAAATTCCAAGGGTAATAGTGGGTAACCAAACAAGCCCTTAGATTAATGAATCAAGATAAGACAAATGAAATCAAGAGAAAATAAATACGCCAAATTAAAACACGAGAAAATTTTGTTAAATTTTAATAGTAGGATTATTTCTCTTGTTAAAATTGAATCCAAATTAAAGTATATATTTTTTTGTTAAATTGTATTTGAAAAATATATTTTGTAATTTTATATGCATTAAAATCATTACTACAATATCACAACGATACTGTTTGATTATAATCCGACTCTGCATCTGACTCCGTTGGAGATCCGAGAGTCCGAATCGGGGCAAATTTAGAGTATGCATAATCCGACTCCGAGTGGAGATGGACTGAAAACAAAAGTCCGACTATTATCCGGAGCAAACTTGGAATATGTATAATCTGAGCCGAATCCGACCCATTGTTATCCCTAATTAAATGGGTCTTATAACAGAGATATGTATCACCAATAAAAAATCAGGATTCTTCTTCCTTTTTTCTTAAATGTTGACGCCAATTTTGTTTTACAAAATATCACCAATTTTCCTTATTTTTTGCCATTTTTTTCTCCCATCCAACCCTTATCCTTACATAAACTCCTTTTTCTTAGTTTTTCTCTTTCCAAAATCGTATCATTTTCATATTTCCTCCGTTAAAATTTTTCTTTCAAATTGTTCTGCATAACTTTACAAAAGAAGAACGAAAAACAATGTTAATTTTTCAAAACAACTAAAAAACCTAATGGAACATCGTCCAATCGAAGTAAAATTACTTTGTGCAAAAGAATTGAAAGACGTAAATGTCTTTTCCAAAATGAACGTTTACGTGATCGGTTCAGTTTCTGGAGATCCGCGATCTATACAACGCACTGTAATTGATAAAGACGCCGGAACAAATCCGATATGGAATCATGAGATGCAATTTACATTCGATGAATCAGCCGCTCGTATGAATCGACTTGGTTTAGTTTTTCAAATTATGTCTGATCGGACTTTAGGAGATAAGGAAGTGGGTCGGGTTTACGTACCTTTAAAGGAGCTTTTTGATGTTGTTGGATTCAAAGATGGATCTTCAAATGAAGTCCTTGACAAACATAGACATGTGGTCTACCAAGTGCAAACCCTAAATGGTAAATTTAAAGGTCAATTAGAGTTTTCCTTTAAATTTGGGGAGAAGTTTGTTCAAAGAATTGAACAAAGACTTGATGAGTCGGTTATTGCATACTCATCAAAACGTTCTAATTTAGAGGTAGGTTCGAGTACCACACCCAAACATGGACCTACAATGTGTTCGGATCCAATTGTAGATGAAGTCTCATCATTTCATAATAATGTTACGCCTCAACGTGAAAATACATCTTAAAGTTATAAATATGAATGTAGATATCGATATAGATATAGATATAGATATTGTGTCATGCTGTTAATTTATTTTTTTTATTCGGATATATGCTATGAAATGAGAAAGTCGAGGTTATTTGTAGTCACTGAAAATCAAAACCATATTATAAATATAAAAGAAAAAACCTTCAAACATTAAGTATCATTTTGTTGTAGGCAATAACCGCTAACACAATCATCAAAAAGAGTGTAATAGTTAGTTATTTGGGATATTTATAATCGCCTATCATCAGACCAGCGTTACAGAATAAAAAAATCGTCACAAGTATTATTGGGAAGATGTGGGAAAATCATCTCGTAAGTATGATAGACTATAGTGACATGTTTGGTTTTTTAATTTTTTTTATAAATAATATTGTTGAGATTAAGAAAAAATTTATTCAATTGAGGAAAATCATTGTAGATTACACGATAAATGATGAACAAGTATTTGTTTTAGATAAAAAGTCTCCAATTATTAAATTTTTTGTAATAGATTATAAGAAACTAATGATAGGTGTCGTTAGATGTTGAGTAAATAATTACCATTCCTTCCATCCTATTTGTTATGAATTATTTTATATTTTTAGAAATTCTATGAAAATTTTTTTATTTTTAATTCTAATTTGTATGTAGGATAAATGTTAGAATATATTCATAATATATTCTATTATTATGTAAATATTTTATTATCCTTGTTAATATTGTCTTTGTATATTTTCCTTATTTATGGCCCAGAATATTGCTCCTAATTATGGCCAATATTCTAGCTAATTATAGGCTTAGACAGTGCTTGTATTTTGTATATATTGCACAGTGATCAATATAGAATTCATCCGTTGAAATTCTTTCATGGTATCAGTCTTCTTCGATCCTCTTCCCTAACCATCTTCCTCAATTCTTCCGCTGCTTCTTCAATGGCCGACACACCCAAGTTTCATCCCGCACTTGCCGTTACCAACGTCAAGTCCTTAATTCCCATCACTTTGGACATGGAACACGGTTTGTATCACTCGTGGTCGGCTCTCTTCATGAATCTTGTTACGGTTCATGACCTTCACCATCACATTCTTCCTCCTACGGAGAATGTCGACATTCTGCTTATAATGCCACCAAGGCGACCCGACCTTATGGAGCGTCTTGGCGTCCGTTCTTCAATGGATCTACGGGGCGCTTTCCACGGACCTTCTTCAAGCCATTCTCCGCCGCGCCGACACTGCTCAAGGCGCTTGGTCTCGACTTGAGTCCATGTTTCAAGACAACAAAGCTTCAAGAACAACCCATCTTGAGGAGGAACTTGCTACCCTTGATTTTGAGAATTTCT